>JBBMFX010205493.1:0-20846 GCA_037832545.1 Rhabdalestes septentrionalis | reverse complement strand
TAAAGTAACGAGTGAAGCTGTTGTTGTATTAACTGGAGTAGCAGCGCCCGCTGTCAATAGCCACGACCATCCAAAAATATGTTCCATGAAAATTTCTCAATCTCGTGAATTTTCAAGATTCACTCGGGGTCCGGCATTTGGCGATGCCTGATATAGACTCATTACATGCAAAGTGAGATATTTTAAGTCTTTATTTGTTATAATTTTGATGATTATGGCTTACAGCTTATGAAAACCCCAAATTAAAAATCTCAGAAAATTAGAATATTGTGAAAAGGTTCAATATTGTTGGCTCAAATTGGCACAGACTAATCAGCTAATGAATTCAAAACACATGAGCCAGTAAACTGTCTCTCAGTCTGGTTCAGTAGAATTCACAAACTTGGGGAAGACTGCTTTGACACACTCTACAAGGAGGGAAAGCCTAAAAAGGTCATTGTAATTTGGATGTTCTGACAGTGCTGTATCAAAGCACATTAATAGAAAGTTTAGGAAAAGTGTGGAAGAAAAAGGTGCACGAGCAGCAGGGATGACCACAGCCTGGAGAGGATTGTCAGGAACAGGCCATTCAAAAGAGTTGTGGACCTTCATAAGGAGTGGACTAAGGCTGTAGCTAGTGTATCAAGAGCCACCACACACAGACAGATCTTGGACATGAGCTTCAAATGCCATATTCCACTTGTCGAGCGGAATACATATTCCTCTTGTGAAATCCTCTTTTCTGATGAGAGCAAATTTTGCATCTCATTTGGAAACCAAGGTCCCACTGTCTAGAGGACAAATGGAGAGGCACACAATTCAAGATGCTTGAAGTCCACTGTGAAGTTTTCACCGTCTGTGTTTATTTGGGGAGCCATGCCATCTGCTGGTGTTGGTCCACTGTGCTGTCCAGAGTCAATGCAGCCGTCTACCACGACATTTCCGAGCACTTCATGCTTCCTTCTGCAGTCAAGCTTTATGGAGATGCTGACTTCATTTTCCAGCAGGGCTCAGCACATGCCCACACTGCCAAAAGTATGAAAACCTGGTTCAGTGACCATGGGATTACTGTGCTTGATTGCCCAGCAAACTCACCTGACCTGAACCCCATAGAGAATCTATGGGGCATTGCCAAAAGAAAGATGAATGACATGATACCAAACAATGCAGAAGAGCTGAAGGCCACTATTAAAGCATCCTGGTTTTCCATAACACCTCAGGAGTGCCACATGCTGATATCATCCATTCCACGCCGCAGTTAGAGAGGTAATTCATGCAAAAGGGGCCTGAACTAAGTACTGAGTACATATGCATACATTTTCAGAGGTCTGTCATTTATCTGTTCAAAATCTTTTTTATTGATTACATGTAATATTCTATTTTTTTGAGATACTGAATTTGGGAATTCATACGCTGTAAGCCATAATCAAATCAAAAGCCATAATCAAAATGATAACAAATAAAGGCTAGAAATATCTCGCTTTGCATGTAATGAGTCTGTATCATATATTTTAAGTATATATTTTAAGAAAGAAATGAACTTCAATTTAGATAAGATAAAAATTTAATTTAGATAAGAGTGAACTTTTATCAATTAGCCTAGTTGCCATCATTGCTACTCCTTTCACTGACATATTTAATCTATCCCTACACACAGGCCAAATTTCTCATGCCTGGAAGTCAGCTTCAGTGTATCCCCTATTTAAGGGTGGTGACCAGGCTGAGCCCAACTGTTACAGGCCCATTTCTGTTCTGCCATGTATTTTAAAGGTCTTGGAAAACTTTCTAAATGGGCAGCTTACTGTTTATTTGGAAGCTCATAGCATTCTATCATCTGTTCAATCAGGTTTCAGAACCGGCTACGGGTGCACATTCGCAACTCTCAAAGTTTTAAATGACATTGTCTTTTCTCAGGATGCTAAGCTGCACTGTGCCACTATCTTCATTGACTTGGCCAAAGCCTTCGACACGGTAAATCACAAATGCCTTATTGACAGGCTTTCTAATACCGGCATTTCTGACAAATCTCTATCCTGGTTCTCAAAGTATCTCACAGACAGAGTGCAGTGTGTGAAATCAGAACAACTTCTTTCTCAGCCACTATCAGTTACTGATGGAGTCCCACAGGGGTCAATACTTGGTCCCACCCTTTTCTCCATTTATATTAACAACATAGCCAGTTCTGCTGTAGAATAATTTGTTCATCTTTAGGCAGAGGACACAATCCTCTACTCTATTGGCTCTTCCCTTTAAAGTTTCTCAACAACTTCAGCGTAGATTTAATAGAATCCAACAGACCCTCCATAGTTTGCTTCTTCAGTTAAATACCTCTAAAACTAAAGTTACGTGGTTAGGTAAAAAAGGCCATGTACCATTTAATTTCCCAAACATACTTTTCCTTGATGGGTCACCTCTAGAACAGGTTAATGATTACAAATATCTGGGAATTTGGCTGGACAACTCTTTGTCTTTCTCAAAACATATTTATAATCTGCAGACTAAGATTAAATAAAAAATCAGTTTCCTCTATCGAATGCACTCCTCTCTCACTCCATTTGCCAGGAAAACACTGGTGCAAATGACCATTCTTCCCATGTTTCATTATGGTGAGATCAGCATCTAAGAGTCTGCTTCAAAAGCTTGAGGTCCTTTACCACTCTGCGATTTGATTCGTAATAAACCCTCCCTATAACAACTCACCACTGCTCTCTGTATTCCTCTCTTCATTGGTCATCATTTTACACCTGGTGCAAAATCCACTGATTAATCCACTGATCCGATTAATACTACACTAAGGTGAATGGCAGGTCACTCATTGCGATCATTTGTGGCTGTGAAGTCCTGCGCCTTCTTGCCATCATGAGGCATTTTTTCTCTCCTCTTCAAACTCTCCTGCAGCGTGAGCTGGCTCGTCTACGCACTCCTCCAATAAAACAACACAGACAATGATCCCCAATTCCCTTCAATAATCACCCACAGGTGTACTTGTGATCAGAGACACGGCAAGCTGCAGGGCTGGGCACCTGCCGCCTGCCACGCCCCCTAATTACCACTCAAACAGTCTCACACGAGTCCAGAGTAAGAGTCTGTAGTAATCTGGGGAGTGACTGCGGGGTCGAGACGAACCTGACACAACATCATACACCCGAGTCCTGATCGGGAGGTAACGTCCTATTCAGATCAGTCTGAAACCACGTGATTGGGCCCGATTTCCGATCACGTGATCGGATCAGGACATGCCTAGTTCTTAATCTGTTTTGCCTGGTTAAATAAATGTAAAAAAAAAATGCAAATAAAAATTTTATATAGAAAAAATTAATTTTCTTTCACAAAATCTTGAGCCCACTACTTAAGGGTAAATCTGGCTTTTCTAGGTCTTGCTTGCTGGTAATTTATACACTTATCATTAGCTGATCAACATTTTAACAGAATTTGAAAGCCATTTTCTCGTATTTTATCCAAAGTGCATTTTAAGGTGACTGATTGTTACGTCGTTGTGCCCCTTTTCCCCCAGAAAAGGCAAACATGTTCCCTTTTTCTTATCTTTATTCTCAAGAAATGCAAAACAAAAGACTCGATGGCCAAACAGAGAAACAAACACAAAAGCACTCCAATCTTGACTGTGGCCCGACACCTACTGTCGGTCCCAAACCCCTCTAAATACTTAAACCTTCAAAACTACAACCAATCCCAAATCTTTCCCAATTATTCCCCTAATCACACCAGCAGCTGCTTCTCTTGAGCACTCATTAGGCTCTGGTGTGATCAGGGGACAAAACAGAACTAGAGGGACTGAGGGTGACCCCTAGTGGTCACCTGATGTCACACTGATAGTCTTTTTTCATCCTCATATTCACAAGAAAAGTGATTGTTTAGCACTACCCCAATTTTGGTTTTATAATAGGCAAGTCAATATTAAAGAGCTGCTATACTGTAAAGTAGACTTTTCAACATTTGATATCTTAACAAATTGACACAGATTTCTGTGAAGTGCTCTCTTGTTCTCCTTAAATGAATGCATTATTTCTATAACAGTAAAAAAATAATGATGCAAATTAATCACACAGCATGACTTTAACCCAGTCTAGTGATCTGTCAAAGCATGCTACCCATCAAAATGTGCTACCGTGCACATGTGCAGTTCCACAGTCTTGCCAACTCGGTGCTACTTTCAGTGTTAGGGAAGCTGGCTATCTTGCATTAAACAGTAGTTTACCTGTGCTGTCTTCATTTGGGTGACTGGTTCATGGTGATTGATATTTTAAATTTTATTTTAATTGTAATTGACTTGTACATGTACTTATTAGCTCCTACACAATGTCTTCAGTGCACAGTTCCAGGGGGGTCTGTGTATTTGCAGTCATTACATTACATTACATTAGGAATTTGCAGAATCTTATCTGAAGCTAGAAAACATCAGCACTGTCCAGACTTCACCCGAGCTTGTAAACAAGGCCCATCCTCTCTTCACCACAGCCTGTAAGCACGGTAGCACATCCTCTCTGTTAAGCCTGCTGAAGCTTTGTTGTGTTTCTATGATATGCATGAAGCTCTTACAAGGCTGAAAAATTGCATGATGACTATGGTCCCACACGTGGGTCTTGCACGTGTTAACTGTTAACTGTAAGGGCACCTCTCCCATCACCAACCAAGTCAGATTAAGACTTTGGGCAAAGGGAGTGTTATGTGCCCCATTTGATTTACCTGATTTTGTGCCCTAATCACATCTCTTCCAGGCAGCATAAGTATCTCTGGTTCTGTGTCAAAAGGACCTCACAAATACAACAATAGAAAAAAATGAGATCCCTTTTTTTCCGTTTACTGTTTGTACAATTTGCAGCAGTGTGTGTGTTTGTGTGTGTGTGTGTTTGTGTATGAGTGCGTGTATAACACACCTTCTCTCAGAGCATCTGTTAATGCTCTAATATGTATTATTTACAATGTTCTCCAAACATATTTTTGTTTATAATTTATGAATCATGTAGTCAATAGTGTATAAAACAATAGCGATATGCACATTTTACACAAACACATTCCCACAAATTGCAGAAAGCAATAACCTGAAAAAAGTACTCTTATTTTTTTTTCCATTGCTGTATTGTGCCAGAGGATCTGAAAATGGTGGGGCACAAGCTGGAGACACATATTGATGAGTGTGACTGAGCAAGTATCCTTGTGTTTGGTGGGTTGTCTCTCTGACATCAGCCTTTGAATTAACTCTGGTTTGACGTCAGTACCTGCGTTTCATTTCCTTTTTCAGACTCGGATTTGTTGTTGGAAGGTTGCTATGCTATAGTGCTCTCAGCTGGATGCCATGTCATGAAGCTGTCATATGGTTCTACATAAAATTGGGGGTTTTACATGTAAAGACCCACATGCTGGACTGCAGTTGCCATTCCAGTTTTCAGCCTTGTTAAAGCTCCATGCATATCAAAGAAACACAACCAAGCTTCCACGAGTTTTACAGGTGGGGCATCAGGTAGCCTAGTGGTTAGGGCATTGCCCCTGCAACCAAAAGGTTGTAGGTGCAAATTCTAGGACTTGAGATGAGTAACGTCCCCACACACTGCTCCCCAGCCACTGTGATCCTGGCTGCCCACAGCTTCACTTTGTGAATGGGTTTAAATACAGAGGAAGAATTCTGTGCTGTTCACACTCTGTGCTGTGGTGTGTTCACATATGATAAAGGGTCAATTTACTAACGGTGGAGAGTTACGCTGATTCTGGTTAATTAGGGGTTGATCATATTTGCTGGTACGCTGTGGTGTATTTTGTTTCTGATCCAGAATTTACATTTTCCACTATATAATGCATTTCTGCTGCGGCTTCTAAAGCTTGGGCCTCTGCAATGGCTGCATCTGCTTCAAGGTGTAGTGTTAGCACTTCTAACTCTGTGTCTATCTTGGCTGTTTCAAAGTGATTTTGAGCTTCTCTGGTTATCCTTCCTGCTGCTCTGGCACGCTTTTACAATTTCAATTCAGTCTCCTGGTTAGCATATTTTGCTCCCACCTTAGCAGTCTCTGCTCTAGCTTTGGCACGGGCTGCACCCGTAGATGATGCTGATGTCTTGTTTTGCCAGCGCTGGATACAGATAACTTGACACTTGTTGCCATCTTTGTCACAGATGTTGCAGTGTTCTCATGCAGTGTGTTACCACTCTGACTAAACACAGTTAAACCGCAGGTTTGAATGGATGGCAGCAGATTAAATTGAGAGCATGCTTCCCTTGTCTGACTCACTTTTCAGAAGAACCAGGAAGGGAAATAAATTACTTGCTTTGATTCTGAAGCAAGTTTGACCATTAACCCTGAATATCCTGAACTTAAACAGATGAACGTGTTTAATAGTCACTTTAAAACATTTAAGACAGCCAAACACATTCAACACATTTTAACCTTTGTGTCTGTTTCTGTTAAATTCAGATATTTTAAACAGCTGACAGTAAATAAACAAGTCAACTAGAAAATCAATAATAATTCATGAAATTCCTGAAAATGTCTGTGGCAACTCTATGCAGGCAAAAATGTAAAAAACGAAGGAAGCTAATGCAGGGTTGCTTTTTAACTCGAATTTATATACAAAAAATACCTCAAAGAAGCACAAGAGCCAAAACACAAAGAAAACTGTAATACACCAATGTCGGGAATAATTCTAGACATATACAGAGGGCAAAAGACATGTAGAAAAAACATTGGAAAGACACATATGCATGAATTGAGGCACTTTAAAAACACACTGGACTTAAACCAATCAACAAACATAATCACTTTAACGTAAACTCCAGACAGCTGTTACTTAGACAACATGAATCTTGACATTGTGAAAATACAGAAATTCCACTTCTGATCAGAAAAAATATAACAATAGCGGCAGCTGACCACGCAGGTAACAGTATAAGGTTATCCGATATTCAGTCTGTAACAGGATCCTACAACTTTATATCCAAGAACAGATTACTATGACAGGAAAAAGCTAACAGACTAACATGAAAACAATAAACACTGTGTCCTCCTAAAAATATGAGACCATGCCCTTCTACTAATTCTTCAAACATGCCCTTAAATAAAAAAAAACAAGTCCGGCTGCTAAGTGCTATTCCTTATAAGTCCTTATAACAACTGATCTTAAATGTTCAGGTTCCTCCATTGGCAGATGACATTAAACATTCCTACATGCCTAGCATATTGCCACACAATGATTTTGGCAAATCCTAAGTCAACAACCTAAGAGACCTGAGATGTTCGCTGGAGCGGCCAAACAAATTTCAGGCTGAGGCCTTCCTAGGCTAACCCATTAATCTGCCACTGACCGGGACCATCCTATGACTGGCAGTTGCTGTTGATATGACAGTAGCTTTAGGGTTTGCATATTCAAAAATCGAGAGATCTTTTCATTTATAACTCACTCATAAGCAACAATGCTTCATCATCTGCTACAGAAAATGCTACGGTAATGCATAAGAACGAGGTCAGATCATCTCATTTATAATTCTTTCAAAGACATTTGCTTTGTAGCAAAATGTAAACTTGTGCTTGTACGGTGTCTTGTCCTAATATTTCACTATTCTTTCCTCCACTCAGGTATGAGCATCCATATTTCAGACAAGTGAGCAGAGATGAGCTTCTCCAACACCAATTCTACATCTTCAAATGGCTCTCAGGTCATGGACCTGGCCTACTACAATTGGTGTAAAAATTCCAACTCTATTTTGATCTGGACAGGGTTGGGTGTGATCGTTTACCTCCTTGGTTTTCCCGCCAGCCTCACAGTGCTTCGTGTGCTTCTCCAGAGACAAAGAGTCTCCAACGACATCTTCACGCTCAATCTTGCTGTCATAGATCTGATCTTCACAGCTTTCATTCCATTGGGTTTGTGTAATTTCACAATGTGGCACATTATAGAAATCCAGGGGATTATCAATTTCATTTACAGTTTAATATTGATGGGTAGACCTCTGTTTATGGCTTGCATTTGCGGGGACTGTTATGTTGCTGTAGTTCACCCCATAGTATTCAAGACTAGTAAGAGAATCGGTGTAATTAAAAAGATGATAACTGTAGCAGTCTGGATCATGATATTTGTTTATGCTTCAGTTATAACATACATATTGTGGTTGATCACAACTCCTTTCACTTCTCTTCCTTTGATGATTGCTCTACCAGTTATTGCTTTTTGCGATATATCAATGTTTCAAGCTTTGAGAAAACCAGGTCCATCTGGAAAGAGAAAAATTCATCCACAGAAAAAGCGAGCTCTTCATACCATCTTAAACAGCTTCATCATGACTTTGATTGCCTACGTACCACCAGCTGTTATTTTCTTGGTTGGAATGGTTATACTGGACACAGAAAGGTTTTTCTGTAGTTTATTGATCTATGCAGTATGTTTCTCCATGGCGGGGTGTGGCATTATGCCTATATTGTATCTGGACAGTGTGGGTAAGTTAACCATTTTCAAAGTATGGCGGAAGCAGTGAAATAATAGAAGAGTTTCCTTTCAATCAATGTTGTAGGCAGTGAAGAAGCAATTTTAGTGATTGTAATGGTAAAGATAATTCTAGCTGAAATGTATTTTATTATTATTTGATTATTTGCAGTTCTCAAATGCAATGAAATAACAGACAGATACACAGAATATACAGAAACGTACAATTGAGATATATATTGTAAAAATTATTACATGTAATGTATTAGTAAATTATAAATATTTAGTATAAAATGTATTGTCACTGTTGTTGTTTTAGTTTTCCTGTGATGTTTTTTGTTTTAGGTAAGTGATTGCTATTTGATTTCATATAGAGCAAGTTATAATGTTTAACTGACCATGACTCCCAATAATACACAAGAAAATATATCTAGATAAGAATTTCGAAAAGCAGAATTTCTAGTGCATTAAAATGTATTTTAATTAAGCCTTTATTAGAAAAATTATTCGAATAAACCAAACATTTATACAGAATCATAGAGGCTCGTAACAAGCTCTGCCAAAAATTGTGCTTAATAGTCTGTGGGTTGAACCCCAAAATTGCAGGTGTTACATTCAAAGAGAATTTGTGATTTTGTCAAAACCTTAAATATGTCCATAATGTGTGAAAAATAATATTGTCACAAATAAAGCCAAAAATTGTGGTAGATATTTACGGATTCCGAGAATTTGCAGTGGTTTCCATGAACAATTATTAATTCGATTTTAAGAAAAAAATCCACAAAAAACTGAGGCCGCAAACTCTGAAAGCAGCTTCGCGTGGATACCCTGTACTCTGCACTGAAAAATTAATTGTACAATAAATGTTCAATAAACTTCAATGTTCTATTGGTTTCTAATGGCAGGGAAGGAATGTTTTCTTTTATATGACTTTTAAATAAACAATTTCATTTCAGGCTATACATTTTATTTAGATAAGAGTGAGATTTTGCATATTAATGTGACTGATAGTTAAGCTGCAATTATAATGTTTCCATTTAAACATAGAAATAGTACATTTATCTTCTTCGTAGTTTCTGTAATTAATAATTTGGGCCAAATTTTACCTTTCTCGATCTCGCTTGCAGGACAAGTATTCCCTTATCATTAGCTGACCCTTATCATTAGTCAACATATTATAATTGAAATGAACAGTTTAACAGAATTGTATACCAGTTTCAATGTATTCTCTTGTTTTATCCAAAAGATTCTCATCCCTGAATACATAAGATATTCTCCCAAGCCCAAAGATGATTGATGTGTTAGCTCTACCGGATTTACGGTTTTCTAATTAGCCTGTAAATATTTAAAAACTGCTATACTGCAAAAAGAAAACACATCAAGCTTTGTTATATTTACATAATAAATCAAATTTCTGTTAATTGCTCTTTTGTTCTCCCACCAGTTTAAATACAGATAAAAATTTGGCCTAGTAAATCTTTCAATTTATGCCCCAATTCTAGCTAACCATCTCTTCCTGCCTTCACATAAAGACATCACAATGGATCAATAGTATAGTCAGGATGTTTCAATAAGAGAAAATGTTTTGTGTCATTTGAACAAGCTAAACAATAAGCCATCTTAATGTTTTTCAATATCTTTTAGTAAAACATTTGTTCAAACAAGTTTTCCACCTACAAGATCAAGTCATGAGGGTTTTTGAACTAAAATCCAAGGTGAAGGCCATTATTTCTAAAATATACCTAGTCATATGCTCTTTAATATTCAGAGAATGGCTGACAATGTTGCCCTACCAAAGTCACAGACAATATTGTTAAGGTGTATTTTTAATGTGTGATGCATATTATTAATGTGTGTTGATAATTAGTTTATTTCTTCACACTTGTGAGAAAAATGCAAGTTAAGCTTCTGTGTGACATCAGCTAAAACTGGTGTTAATACAAATGTCATAAGAGTTAGTATTAGCATCAGCATTAGAGTTAGGTCAATATTTACATTAGCATTAACATAGCTTAGCATTGGCATTAATATAAGCATAGCTTTAGCATTAATGTGTGAGTGTCCCAATACTTTTGTTCACATACATTTGTATGACAGCGCCACTTTTGTCCATATTGTTCAACTTAAACAGGTGTGTCTTTTGGGGAGTGTCCTAAGCTCTCTTATGAAGTTTCATAAGTTTTAATCATGGTACAGAACCTGAAATTTCCCTGTATTCATTTCAATGGGGTTAAAAGGGAATGTTACAAGCACACAATTATGTAATCTAAGAATAGATTATTTAAAAATGTATAAAAATATTTCCAATGGGGTTAAAAATGAATGTAACAAGCACAAAAGTATGTAATCTTAGAATAGATGATTTTAAAAATGAATAGAAATATTTCCTTAAATGAGGGTGTGAGGCATCACTGTGACATCACGGATAAAAAGGGCAGGAAAACGACTGAAAGCTGAAAAAAACATGGAACAAAACACTCAGATGACACACAAACATGACCCTAAAGACTTCATGACACTAAAGCTCAGGTCAGTTATGTGAAAAAAATGGTTTGTTGTGGTAAATGTTTGTTGTGGTTTAAATAATCAGCCTGTGACTGTATGGAAGATTATAAGTACAACAATTCAAATGGCAATCCATTATTCAATCTCAGCATCTCATTTGAAAATACGTTTTGGAATTGGCAATTCAATGTGCAAAGTGTTGATGAAATCCTTCAAAATATTTAGCATAAAAAACAGGATAACTATTCACTAAATTGCATTTCATATTGTCATGTTTTTTGCCTCTTTATTCAAATGGCATTTCATTTTGTAATTGTCAATTCAATACCCAAACTCTTTATTCAAATGCAACAGCACCACCGGGAATTGCATTGCAGCGCCCCTACAATTGCATTGCATGTTAGGGAGAATACCGCATTTGACAATTCCCAACTGTTAGACTGCTCATGAAGGCAGGCCTTTACTTCGTTTTTCATGGTCTCACCAGAATCAATTCAGCTGAGTGATTTGTTCACATACAGCAGTGATTATTAAAGTGTGGGGCGCAAGAGACGTGGGGGAAAGTCATATAGAAGTAATGTTAAATGAATGGCATCACTCTGTGAATCACTCTGAAAATGGTGGCAAAGGCATCGTGATGGGCTGAAGCCCAGCACTGTCAAAGTCACCATGGAGTTACCCGTGTACAAGCTACCATCCCCACACTCTGGCCCATGGGTACTGTGTTCCTGCCTGCCCACTGATTCACTTGGTTAATGGGTTAAATACAGAGAAAGAATTTCATATTTTCCACATTGTGTGCTCTGCTTTGTTCGTACATGACTATAACGGCCACTTTACTTTGAAAACATGCATGGTGACATGCACTATTAACTTGCTATAATAACGTAGACTATGGCTGGCTTTACTTGGCTTAAACTGGAGGACAGGCTCAGAGCTTTCTCAAGCAGCTTTGCCTTATGAATCGTTCTTCAATCATTGTGTCATCCTTTGGACCTCAATGAATTCTCTGCTGTGACAGATGGGTGCTTATTAGTCTGTGTGGATCCCTTTTTATAGGCAGTCCTCCACTTCCTCAGGGACCATTTCAACAGTATTTCTGTCAATAAGATCCCATGACCATCAAGACAATGTATTATTTTGGTCATCCACTACTGCAAAGAAATAATATTTGTAAAAATGTACTTACACTTCGCCGGTAGACAGTTTCTCAATTGGCCCACTGGGTTGCAATGTAGCAGGGTGGATATGTTAATGAATTCTGACAACCTTATTATTTACATACTCAAACACATAAAGCGCTGAATTAGATCGGCTGATGTTCATGTGGATGTTACTCAATGAAAAGTGTGGCTCACTGCTTCATGTCCAGCCCTTCATGGAGGTGAAACATTATGTTAAACATGCAGACGCTGTCTTATATTTCTAAACTTTAATATTTCATAGCTAATTTTTTGCTTGCCGTTGTCAAATTATTATGAGGAATTTTAATTCAACTTCAGTTCCGAATATTGTACTACTGTTTTCTCCATACAGGTTTCTGCATTAGCAGCTATGGGGTTTATGATCTCTTCATCATCTTCAAATGATACAATTCCTACTACTACTTTGGTAATTGCAAAGACAATCCTATTGGTTCTGGTCGGTTGTCTGTTTGATCATTTTCCTCCTGGGATTTCCAGTCAGACGAATGGAACTATGGGAGTTTTTTCAGAGACAACAGGTTACTAATGGCTCATTGTACAGCACGGCTGCCATCGATCTGACTCTGACAGCTACCATTCCCTTTAACGTAATTAATTTCAACATCTCGCAAAATCTGTTCATTGAGTTAATATGTAGTATCGTTCACAGCTTAACCCTCTGTGGCAGACCTCTCTTTATGGCTTGTGCTTTGCTGTAGTTCACCCCATATTGTACATGTCCAATCAGAACATAGGTACGGTTAGAAAGAGAGCATGTGGGTTAGTCTGGCTGGTTTCTATTTTGTTTTGGCCAGTCATGATTGATGCATTTTTGTCACATAATTATTTAGTCACCATGCCTTTGCTCAAAGCTCTGCCAGTTATTACATTCTGTGATGTATCCATACTTCAAGCTCTGAAAAAAACTCATCCATCAAGAAATAATAGCATCCATCTGAAGAAAAGGCAAGCTATTTACACCATCATCAACAGCTTCATCATGACATTCATTGCATATCTACCACCAACAATTATTTTCTCTTTCGGGCCACTGTTCCAGGGCATTTACAGCTGCATTTTGTTCTTTCATGTATTTCTTTTCTCCTTATCTGTATGTGTGATCATGCCTATTGTGTATCTGGTCAGTGTAGGTAAGCTCGATTTCTTAAAGAAATGGTGGTGGAAATAAACAATAATAAAGTTGCTTTTCTGTTACACTTGCTATTTTGTCTGTTTTTAAGCATCCTGCCACATGAATTGTTGTCAGGAATTTAATAAATGCTTAGAGGGGTTCTTTTAAGCCCATCTGTATTCCTTATGAGCTCAGGCATGTGTTTTATTTTAGAAAACGATATTCATTATTTAGATTAATGCATGAGAAGTACTTTAATAAGGACAATAAACATGGACCTATTGTTGAGAGAAATGAAATATTTCACTCATTCAGGTTTCCTCTATGTTGATGTCTATTAGTGTACTGAGATTCAGACTGTCTACTCACTGCTAAAATGTAGCAAGTCTGTGGTTTGGGAGTTGCCCATGCAATAAGATGAATGGATTAAATGCAGAGAAAGAATTTCACACTGTTCACATGCTGTGCTGTAATGTGTTCACATGTGACTACAAACGGCCACTTTATATAACTAATTAATTTCCTCGTTACACTTCTACACATATAGACACAACCACAGCACATAATAGCAACACACACACATTCACAAAGATTATAATTTTACTCACCATTCCTCCAACTTTACAGCTTTTGAACAATTGCAGTTCTTGCACACTTGTTGATGTATTTTTTATGTATAAAAATGTCATATATTTAAAAATCATATTTCTTTTTGACTGATATTGTCTTGTCAATTGTGTACATCATAGCCAGTGGGTATTGGAGGAAATGCGTTTCAATGTATGTTGTACAAAGTAGGTGTGCATGTGACAAATACAAATCTTGAACTTGAACTTGAACTTATTGATGTTATATTTTATTTATTATTATAAGCCTGACAAACTATGTATTCATGCAACAGGCAATGTCTCTGGCCCACTGTGGAAATTTCCATGAGGTTGGACATGACCATTTCTGACAAGCCAATCAGATTTCAGCATCTTCCAGCGACACTCAGTAGTGATCAATCATTACCATAGTTCTCTTTTGTCTATCCTGAGTCAGGCTAATATTGAGTACAAGGTGACCTTTCACCGACATGTGCTAGCAGTTAAATGCATCTAATCTAATGATGAATGTCTTTCTTAGACCCACTCCAGAGTTTCACTTAGCTAGCTTTTATCCTAAAATCAATACTAACATTTTTATTTTTGAAAACTTTGGCTTTAAAATGTGACTGATTAGATTAGTGACTGTCAGATGTTCTGTTGGCCTGTGGGCTCACAAAAATAATGGCCTCTGTAATAGACAGCACTAATTTTGGTATTAGTTAATTATTTGCATAATTCAAAAACAAGATCTCAGCCTTATAAATCTCTGACATTACAAAACCTCATTCAGTAGCAACTGATGATCGTTGCTTCAATTTTTTTAGGTTCATTGGTCGCTATACAGAACATGGTAAGTTAAAACAAAATGCACACAACAAGGTATAGAAATCTTGTTGTTTTTTCTTACATTTGCATGTTTTCTTACAGCCTTGACACTGGACTAATTTCTTCACCATAAAGCTCTGAAGACACTTGTCTTAGATACAGAAGAATTGTGGTTCTATCAGGATCCATCCATGAATTCATCATTATCCTCAAATGGCACTTACGTCCTAAGCTTCTTTGAAAGATGCAGCATCTACTACTTGGGTTCTTTTTTATGGTCATGTTTCTGCTTGCTCTCTTTTCTGTTTGGTGCTCCGGTCAGTGTCAAAGTACTTTGGGCGCTTCACCAAAGGCACAAACAAAAAGCCTCAAAGGACATCTTTTTGTTAAATCTTTCTATCATGAACCGGACAATTACAATTTTCATGCCTTTCATCATGCTTAATTACATGGTTTGGCACAGTTCAGGCTTTGACTGGTTTACAAACTACACATACAATATATCCCTGTCTGGCAAACCTCTTTTCATGGCTTGTGTTTGTGGTGATTGCTACTTTGCAGTGGTTCACCCCATAGCGTACAGAAGCAGTAGAGAAAGCAGCTTGAGAAAGAACATCTCTGTGACTATCTGGTTATTTGCATTTTGCTTTGCTTTGTTTGTGTCTTTTGTAAACTGGACATGTATGATCCCTTTGATTGCTGTTTCGCTGTTCATAGCTCTACCTGTTATTACATTCTTTGCTTTTTCAATACTTCAAGCTATCAGAAAACCAGATCCATCAGGAGTGGGTTCCAACCATCCAAAGAAGCAGAAGTTCATAAAAACGGTCATAACCAGCTGCACAGTTGCTTTTTTTGCCTATTTGCCACCAGTAATCATTTTTCCGTTAGTTGAGGTTGTGCCAAAGTTAACACAAGAGCGCCAGTGTGATTTGGTCTACTTTGGGATGTGTTGCTCCACTCTGGGAAGCATTTTTATGCCTATTTTGTATCTGTACAATGCAAATATATTAGCTGTTCCCAAGCAATGGTGGAGAAAACTTAATTCTAAATAGTGGGTAGACTGGGTAGACTGAACTGAATTGTTAAAAATAGTGATTTGTAGTAAATTAATCTCATAGCCCTCCCTAATCTATGCTAATATGTTAAAGGGATACCTGGTCCTTTTCAAACCTTAACAAATTTCTCCAGAATGTGTCACATCGAGTCCTACCTAGAACCAACAAATTTGACCACGTAGGTCTAACACTATCTACATACTACATTGTGCTCCAATCAAATTGTATATTACAAAATTAAAACACTGACATAGAAAGCCCAAAATGGACACACCCCTGTGTTCCTCACCTCTGTGAACTTCTCTCCTCTTACAAACCACCACACTAGTTATTTACTAGTTCCTAGAATTGAGAAAGCTTCAGTAGTGAAAAGGGTGTTTTAAGTCAGATTGTCCCATCTTTGGAATAAGCTTCTGGTTATAGTTTGGGACTCGTTGCAGTTTTCAAGTCTAGGGTGAACATTTATTTGCTTAGTCAGAGATTTGCTAATTGATTTTTGACTCTTTTATAAATGTTACTAATTACAGGCTTAAATACATCCAACTTACTGCAAACTACAGACTCTAGTGCTCATTAATGGTCAAGACTATTTCTGCTGCTCATTAACTGTTAGTTACATCCATTTGGATATTTGTTTATTCTCTCTTGTTATTGGGGTCTGACCAGTAGAGGATATGTTGCTTGGTTTCTCTCTCCAGTTTATGGAGTTTCTCCTCCCCTCTGCCTCGGGCTTGCTTACTAGAGGCGTCGATGCAGCTTCTTTAAAGCAGGTTTATAAACAATTTAATTTGTAAAATGTGCTATACAAATAAATTTTGCTTTGACTTGTCTCTTCCCTCAAATACATTTGGTTAATGTACATGTAAATAGTTTGTTTTCATTGTATTCAAAGTATATTATTTAAATGATGGCCATCTGTGTTTTCTGGACCACCCATACCTAATGTATATCTATTATTACATGCTGAAGAGAGGTCAGTGATTAAATAAAAGCATGGATTTATGGTACATTTCAGTTTAGGTGGAGCATAAGAAATGTTCTAGTCAAGAATATAATGTCTCAACAAACTACCATCTAAAGTATAAACAAATGTGTCATGCATGCTTTGAAAGCACTGCGTTTTTGAGCACAGTATAAAGCTCGTTTTCTAAATGACTGGAAATTAGGGATAGCATTTTTTTTTACAAATGACATACCTCCTACAGAACCAAACTGAAAAAAACTACATAATCTTAAAAATATATTATTAATATTACTCTAAAGGACCTTCAAAGTTAATAAATAATGAAACAGTTAACTGTCAGCAACATCTTTCATAATGCTAACAGATTTTAAAAGAGAATTTACAAATGTGTCATAGGTGAATGAGTGACATTTATTTGAAAATGTTTAGAAAAGAAAAAATAGAAATAGTTATTTGAAATGACTTATGTTCTTAAAGTTTTGAAAAAATGAGAAAAATAAAAAGGTAAACAAATGAATGATCATTAATGTGAAACATATACATGTATTATGATGTGACATTCACTTCTCTGAGGTAACATCCTTAATCACTAAGTTATGTTCTGAGGTACTGTCCCATTCGGAATGACCATTTCATTCAAACTGGATCAGTGTAAGCTAGATTTCATTTGAAAGTCCTTATAGATAAATGTAAACACATGCTGGTTTTCGGATAAATTACTCCAAACAATTCAAGAATATTACTCATCTTGATGCATACATGTCACTGATATTAATATACACTAAGATACAAGTAACAAACAATAAAGTAAAAAAATTGTGATGCTTTGCAATATTTTAATTGTGCACTTACTCTCCTTGCTGAAACATCTATTGTTAAAATGGTTTAATTGTATTTGATTTTTAAACATGGTGAAATTATTTTCCTGTTTTGTTCACTGAAAGACAGAAATAAAAGTCAGATTATCATTCAAATTAGTCTGAGCACAAGTTTACCACATTGTGTGTGTGTGTGTGTGTGTGTGTGTGTGTGTGTGTGTGTGTGTGTGTATGTATATCAATGTTTGGCTGATATGAGCTAAAACACCACACAGTGAAAAGTTTTGACGAATTCAACCTTTTTAACAATGGGAAAAATATTTATGGGAAAAAGAACTGAGAGAATCATTATTATATTCAAACAACTTATACATTATTGTGCAGTTTTATCTGTACGACACAATGCATAAAAAATATATATATATTTTAGCTAAATATATTTTTAGCACATTTTTATCAAAATATGTTGTCCGAGTTGAAAACAGTTTTATCAGTTTATCATATCATGTCAAAATTAATTGAAATGTCGGGTCCATTTCAGTCATGCCCCCAACGTCCAGGTATTATGAAGTACACACAGCTCTGGGCATGTGTGGGTGATGTCATGGGTTGTTGTGTGTGTGTGGTTGTTTGGTGCCTTGGCAACTCAGGGGAGAGTGAGGAGCTTCATTAACTCATTAGCTGGGTTGCTAGGCACCTACCGACATGTCCACATGTCCTGTGTTTAAGTAAAATGATGGAGTCCTGTGATTGGCTGTTTGTGTGAGTGTGTGTGTTTAAAAGCTCAGCCTATCCACAGAATCATTGTGTGGTCACCCATAACCATCCTGCAGTTCTGGCTCGGGTTGAGGGTTTCTAAGAAAAGGTTTATTACTCTTGGTTTATGTGTTTGCATTGCTCGAGAAAGAAGAAACACACGCTACGGACTTTCACGGTCTCTCCCGGCGGTCTCTCCAGATCCTTCAACGGGCCAAGCCATGTAAAGCTGGAAACTTAAAGATTTATGTTTGATATTTGACGGTTCGCCTCTATTGTGTTCTCTCGCTGTGTTTCTGCAGGTATGAATGGGAGAGCTTTATCTTACGGCGAGTGCTCCATGGAGCATGGAGTATTTGTACTGGTCCCTGTAAGCAGAGGGCTTGGTTTAGTTCTAGTTTAGTTTGGAGTGAAGGACCTCCATAACTTTGTATTCCTGTCGACTTTACTGTTAATGCACTAAGAAGTAAAGGTCCTCTGGCACTACTGTGCACCACTATGAGTCTAAGCTCAATTGTGTTTGTAAGCCAGCATGGTTGTCTGAACGTTGAACCTTTTGTCATTAAAACTCATTTATATTCAAAGCCCTGTTTTCTGCTAGTGTGTCCTTCCCCATACCCACCATGAAAATAATCAGCTACATTGTATCTGCCATCTTCAGTAAAGTGCAGTGTTAAAGGCAATGCAAGGATTATCTTTATGGTCAATCACAAAATCCTCTTTTGTAAGATGAGACAAAAATAGAGATCTTGGTAACATAGAAAAAAGCATAATTATGCATAAGGTAAACATAGCAGTAGATCTTTGAGGCTGATTTTCCTCCAAATGACCTGGGAACACTGTTAGGATACATGGAATCCAAGACGAATCAGGAGGTTTTTAATGTGAATCTGTCAACTGTTGCCAAACAGGATCATGGCAGGATCTTTCAGCAAAACACTGAACCAGAATATGTTCATATCCAAACAAAAGTGGTTCAATGAAGACAAAATCAACTATTTGATTCCAGGCCAAACATAATCCCCATTGAAACCCTGAGCTTGAAATAAAGAAAATCCAGTACAGATGATTTAGGGAGCTGGAGAGATTATAAAAAACTTAACATGTTGGCAAACGAAGGTTAGAATGCAAATGCAAGGACAGCAATAAATGACACATGATATCTTTCCCCAATTTTTTTCCCCATGTGTATAAAGCTGACTGTGGATAATATAAAATCTATTTCAGGATGTGTAATCTGTTGATAAAAGATTCCACAATATTAGTATATTTCAAATTCATATACAATGGAAAATTCCCATTGATTATTTTTAAGTTTTTTCTTTTCTGACAAGCTCTTACTGTGTTTTTTACATGCTTGAAAAAATTCTACCTTACAGGCTCAAAGAGTGTGAACTTTTTATACAGGTTCAAAGAGTGTTCATTTTTAATACACAGTACTGTAAATTCTGGACTACAGGGCACACCTGATTAAAAGCTGCATGTTCTACTTTTAGAAAGAAAATCACTTTTGTACTTGTACAAGCCGCACCGGATTTTAAGCCGCATGGGTCTGATTTTGTAATATGAAATATTCTTTTAATTTAATCTGTCTGGTAAATAAACATGGTAACCTAAACTTCATGGTAAATGTTAAGGTAACATTAACAAATATATATTCCAAATGTTGTTGTTTTTTTTAAGTCACTGTAACATGGCTACCTTTAAGTATCACAAATGATGTTGCTTATGCTTTTTTTACTGAAAAGTGCACAAACAACTTTCCAATATCTCCTAACTACCGGTAAAAATATATACCGTTTATATACTGCAGCCTAACAAGAAAAGTCATCAATCGCCTCCTTAATCTTTCACCTGCGCAGGCCTGCTGTCATGGGTGCCTAAACACTAGTGCTGCCAAAACACTCTGTTTCTGTTTGTTTAACATTTGTATAATTCTGTGTTAAACATCAGAATGCGAATACAAAATGTTTATGTGCAAAAAATCTGCAAATATATGGAAATTAAGTGGGGCTAAAAAAAAATAAAAAACAGAGCAACAAATCGTGCCACCTAGTCAGTCTCAAAGGGAGAAGGTAATTTCCTCTTTGCCACTTTGATTGGATAGTTTTGTGCATAAAAGTTATGACTTCTCATATGGCAATATTTTTTTGTCCATTGTCTTTTGAGGTAATTTTTTTGTT
The DNA here is from genome assembly GCA_037832545.1 of Rhabdalestes septentrionalis. Classification (NCBI taxonomy): domain Eukaryota; kingdom Metazoa; phylum Chordata; class Actinopteri; order Characiformes; family Alestidae; genus Rhabdalestes; species Rhabdalestes septentrionalis. The sequence continues at coordinate 428 of JBBMFX010205493.1, read as the reverse complement.
TACGTCTCCCAACTTCTTTCTTCTAGATGCAGAATATCTTCGGGTCAACCTTCAATTCTTCTTCCTTCTCAAATAATACAAACTGCTTAGAGAATACAATGTCCGTGTACACCTGGACAGTTTTTGCCTCAACCAGTGCCCTCCTGGGTTTTCCAGCCTGTCTGATGATGCTACAGCAACTTCTTCAGAGACGAAAACTTTCCAATGACTTCTTTATGTTCAACCTGTTTTTTACTGATGCTATTTTTCTTATTGTTGTACCCTTTGATGTCCTTAATTCTAATTTCTGGCGCCATACGCAAGTTGAATGGATGAACAACTTCCTGGATGGGCTTTCTCTATGTAATAGACCTCTCTTCATGGCTTGTACATGTGTTGACTGTTATTTTGCTGTGGTGCACCCAGTTATGTACATGACAAATAGGAAT
>JBBMFX010204537.1:0-20860 GCA_037832545.1 Rhabdalestes septentrionalis | reverse complement strand
ATTTTCGTTTCAGAATTCGCTAGTTTAATATGCTAGTTGCCCGTTACTGGTGTGTGTGTTAAAATGCTAGTTGCCCGTCACTGGTGTGTGTGTGTATGTGTATGTGAACGTGTGTGTAATTAAGTGAGTGAGTAAGCGAGTTAGTGATGGGTCGAAAGAGAGTCCATTTGTGTGTGTGTGTGTGTGTGTGTGTGTGTGTGTGTGTGTTTGTGTGTGTGTGTGTGTGTGTGTGTGTGAGAGAGAAAGAGATAGAGTTTGTGTGTGTGTGTGTGTGTGTGTGTGTGTGTTTGTGTGTGTGAGAGAGAGAGTGTGTGTGTGTCTGTAGTGTGAGTGGGTGTGTGTGACTAATGTGAGTTTGTGTTTGAGTTTGTGTGTGTGTGAGTGTGAATGTTTGTGTGTGTGTGTGTGTCTGTAGTATGAGTGTGTGTGAATGTTTGTACAAAGTGTTTAGGTGCATTTCCATTGGGATTTAAAGGAGCACTCACAGTCAGCCAGACTGACACCTCTGTAGCTGGACATCCCTGTTGCTTTCAGTATCTGCGCCAGCTCATGTCTGTAAAACCTTTTACCACTGGCCACTGCAACGAGCAGAAATAGCTTCCAAATCTTTATCACGCGGCAGGTTAATAATGAATTTTAGCAAATGTGTTATGTGTGCGCTCTGTCTTTAACTTCACAGTGAAGCATATAGTAGGCATTTGATTTTTAATTGGACTTTTTGTTATTTTAAACATCCTAATTTGACAGTTGTGTTTTATCCTGCTCAACTGCTACTTAGCAAACCTTACTGAATACTCAAAACATTCAATCTCAGTAAAGTTATACATATATAAAAGACATGACATATACACTGAGTCTTTTTGAATATACAGTTTAAAGCACAGGACCATTGATTAACATTTTGAGTAAGGAATATCTGAAACTATCCATTCTGTGACTATAATTAAGTCCATTTTGCAAACCTCCTATTAGAATGTACAGATCCACATTAAATGCTGCAACATTTCTGCAGCTACTGCCTCATTAAAGCAAATGCATGTGTGCAACTACAGACCAAACCTGGGAATTGCAAAGACACATTAAGTATATTATGCACACTAGGCGTAATATAGAGAAGACATCTGACTTGATTTTGTTAAACATGATCGGTTTGCAAAAGCTCACAATGCTTTCTTCTGCTTCATTCATGTCTGTATTGAGACAATAAAGGCATCCATATCGAAATGTTTGACTTTGCATTGAGCCACTATGAGTCGCCCACGTGAGGCCACCAGAATGTGAGCAGCAAGATGTTTTCCTTGCTCTTATTCACCTGATTCAGCTCTTTAGCTTCTGTTTGTAGGTATCTGCCAAGAAGTCAATTTTTCTGAAATCAAGGGTAATAACTGCCCCCCATAATTGAGTGACAACCTTTTGGAAAGGCTCCACTCTAGATATTGAACATTTCTGCAGGACCCCAAGTGCATTCAGCCAGTTCTGGATCACAAATAACTCTTTGGCACATCCCAAATCTACCAGGATGGAGCTCCAGCACTTCATTCCTGCAGACAAGGCAGTTCCAGGTCCACTGAACCATAAGTTCTTCTGTCTTTTTAATAGTTTTAATGTTTTCAAAGCAAATTACAAAACAACTTGCTATGCTTACCTTTCAACTTCTAGGTCATACACTACAATGGAGGGACACCACAGGCCTGGGCATCCTCAAAATACAGATTATAATATGAGAATATATGAGTAGACCAGATCTCAAAAATAGTACTAGAACAGAGCCAGTAGCACAAGATGTAATTATCTCTCATTCCGGTCCTCATTGACCCTCCACCCATCAAACACGTATTGGCTTATAACAGAAGAAACAGAAGAATTGTTTACTTGTTTAATTGATTAATGTTTGTTTATAGCAAGCAGTACAATAAGGCATTTGCCATCAGCTATTTTTGTATGTTTTACTTCCTTTTTTTTAACAATTTGCATGTTGCATAGTTAGGATGTTTGCAAAAGAAAAAAAAAGATATGACAAGTGTGTCTGATTCAATCTGTTATAGCAAAATACATCTGGAGGCGTCAGGAGAGTTATATGTTGCTACACAATAATGTGTTTTGGTCAGATGAACATTCTTTGGTCTCCATTTAAACTCCACAACCTGCAGTGTACTGGCTCAAATCTTTGTCCTTACAGCCGGTCTTCCATCCTACCCTGAGAAAGAAATTCAAAACAAAAAGAATTCAGTAGCATATTTGACCAAATTTCTGCTGGTGGATCATTAGATCTGCCATTTGTCTTTATGTACCGAAAAAGGACATTTTAACATGGTACTTTTACACCATACTTTAGGATAAATAATTGTGTTTAATGACTGTGCCTTTCAGACTGATTTATGTAAACGACCTCTGATCACACTGTCTGTTCTATATTTTAGTTTATTCAAACTGCAGTCCTGGCTGAAAGGTCTTTATAACTTCAGTGTGAGTAAGTGGAGCTAAACTGTTGCTGAAATATGTGAATATGTAGTTCTTTGCAGCTCAGGTCTGAGATGTGGACTGGGGAGTGAGTGGTATGTTTTGATGGTTTAGCAATCTTTAACTGGTAAAACAATCACTTGTATTTATATTACAAAATATTTTTTAAGCTCTTTTAAGCTTACCATGCCATGAGTCCACGCTCTCTCACTATGGTCTTGGCACACTCGATGTCATCAGAAATGTCATCATTCAATAACTCTGTGTGAGAAAAAGAGGGTATATATATATATATATATATTTGCACACCTGTTTACATACATACCTATATACACACATGCATGAATATGCTCTCTTTGGACTGAAAAATTGCAATAAATATTGAGGATCTACAACATAATCCAAAAAACATTAATATTGTTATGTTGACCACCCCTGGCTGAAAGATGATGTGACAAAAAAACGTTTTTTCTTACGTCTGCAGGATATTCTGCAGGTATTATAGCTGCGGTATCGGCCATCAGAACACCACCAGCGATTGTTGATCTGGAAAATGCCGTAGTCCGCAGAGTCGTCGAAGTTGCGCTTGTTGATGGCATCAGTTTTGTACCTGGATTCTTCATAGGCCAGGCAAACCCCTGCAATTGTGGAACAGTTGAAAAAGACAAAACAATACATATATTAGTGAGGTCTTGGGGAACAAATTGGGTTCAGCCTAAAGATTGCTCAGTTTTTTTCTTAAAAAGTGTACAGTGTAAATTAATGTCCCTGTAACTAATGACTGTAAGTCGTTCTGGATAAAGAGGTTGGCTAAATGTGCCTTTATATTAGTAATGATCTGAACGGACTTATAATGTTACTCTGCTATCTGTGCTTTTTTAAACATGGTACATACAGATGTCCCCATTTAAAACACATTGTAATAAGGAGTTAGGTGTATGTTTGTCTGTGGCCAGTGAAAACTGCAGAAAATATTCATATCGCTTTTGTTAAACCTTGTCTATATTTACATTGTTTGCTATGTTGCACAATGTCTTATGTGTGTTGCATTTTGTGTACACTGTGGAACCTGAGTTTCACCATTTTATCTCTCTCTGTATACTGTATATGGATGAGATGTAAATAAACTTCACACTGATTTTGAATTTTGAAGCACGTAAACTACATCTGGAAAAAATATGACTGTCAACAGATAAACATTAGTGTTTAGAAGAATTTGCATTGAGAGAGGGATTTAAAGGAGCACTCACAGTCGTCCAGACTGACACCATAGTAGTCGGACAGCCCTGCTTCCTTCAGTGTCTGCGCCAGCTCACATCTGTCAAACGTTTTTGTGCTGCCCGCCGCCACCAGCAGAAGAAGGATCCAAATCTTCATTGTGCCGCAGGTTCGAAAACGGATCTCAGCAAGTGTGATGTGGATTTTCTGCATTTAACTTCTCTGTGAAATATATAGCAGCCGCTTGAGGAACTACTGTAGATTCTGGAATTATTTTTGTTAGCTTTGCATTCCTTCCAACATCGTACTTTCATTGTTGTGTCTCATCCTGGATCTAGAAAGGGAAGAAGATAGTTCCTCTGATTTCACTTTTTCACATAGTTCTGACTCATTACATGTATTACCGCTGATAAACCACTGAGCACATTTTGAGAATTTATTCACTTGTTGCATTGCTTCAGTTTAACAATTTTAGGCTGTGAAGTTTTTTTACATGATGCCAAGCCAAGCTGCTTTTGTTTTTGTAAATGTTGCTAGAAAGGTTAACTGTAATTTGTCCAGAATGTGAGAAGGACAAGCGAGGACAAAAATCATGGCCCAGTTTTCCAGACAGGGATCATGACTAGTCCTGGACTAGTTTCTATTTCAGTGAGAAATCTCTATTCATGATACTGTTTAGTGCAGGACTAGGCTTAATCCCCATCTTGGAAACTGCTCCTACATGTATTGTAATTAGTATTAATATTATATTGCACTTTAAGTTTACCTGATTAATATCATTGTGACAGAAATGCACTTGAATTAGTGACACATACTCTGGAGCAGCAACACATGAGACTGCAGTCAACATGTCGAGTGCCAAGCATCAGCTGGAGGGGCCCAGAGCCCACCATTATTGGCCTGTGGAACTGTGGAACTGTTCTGGAGTGATGGAGCTCCATTCACTTTGGGACGAGTTTTGTGATGAGTATTTGTGTCCCATTACTAAGGATACAGCATTAGAATCTCACCATTCTGCTCGCGAAGCTAAGTATGATGTTCCAAAATCTACTGTAAAGCCTCCCTAAGGAGGGAATGAGTGACACTCCCTATTGAGCACTGATCTACATCGCTCTGAATGAGAGTGTCAGCTAAATGTTGTAAATGAAAATGTAAAATTTAATAAGGTGATTTCAGAAGTATGTTGAGTAAGAGGATGTTCAAAAGCATTTGGCCACATAGTGCATTTTAACAGTTCTGGCATTGTTACTGTGGTTTCCACACATTAGACCATTTGGCACTTTATAAAACATGTGTTTTACAAGCTTCATGTATCCAGATGCTCTTGTTTTACTTACTTTAAGTATTTTTTTATTAATTTAATTTCCTTTAATTCTTTCATTCTAATTTACAATCTTTATTCCTGGAACATTGTGTTTATTTTTGTGATTATTTTAATAATGTCATAAAACAACTTTGAAGCACATTGAGCTGCATTGCACACCACAATGTGTGTCAAAAGTGTTAAAGAAATAAAATGTTTTGATGTCATAAAGCTTATTGTTCTCTCTTCTTTTCTATTTTACAGTACCAAAAAGTGTCTGTCCATGCATATTTCAAGGTATTTCTACATTTCTTTAGAAGGATAAATGAGAGAAACATGGGATAAGATGGAAGAGACACCTGAAGATCTCCAAACTCTAGACTAGTTGTTACAGTTTAGTACAGTTTAGTGACCTTGCAGTTCCTATTTTGGCACATCCCCAAAATATTATGAAACACATTTTTAGATGACGCCAGGCTTTCCCAGTTATGGATATGTGAACAAAGCCTTGGTGACCACTGATAAGAAAGTATTTTTAATAAATCACATAGATGAGATATGCTGACTAATACCTAGGAGGTAAAGCACACACAGCATGCACAGACCTTCATTAGCACTGGTTTCATTAAGTAAAAGGAAATAATCCGATCAGCTAATATGTGAATCAATACATCTGCAATGTATCTTATTACCAAAGTTTTGTTTGTGTTGGAATAGGGAAATACACATATTCTGACATCACTGACTCAGAGTACAGCACAGTAGTCACTCTGAATCCAGCACGTCATTCAGAATGATTACTTTCCAAATTATCACATTGTATTGTATTTTTAGCTTTTAAGTTTATGTGCACACTCAGGGTAGTCCTGTTCTGTCCGCATTTGTAGATTGGGTTGTTTTTATAGTAGCAACCTGAGACTGGAGAAATGTGGTTCATTTCAGTGTGTACAGAGTAAATGGTTGAAACGACAGTAAACACCTACTTGACTCACAAGGATTCAAAATCTTCCTTTGGATTGACCTTAAGTTGAGACATAACTGCTTTTTACTGGCATTGAAGGACTTTTTTTCTTCAGAACAAACAAAATTTTGGAGGAACTAGACAATTACTATTCTTTTTTCTGTTTTGCATCATTCAACATCTCGAGTGTTACTGTCATCCAGCTGGCCGTGTCAGATGTCAGATAGTCCTTTCAGTGCTGGGAATCTCCAGAAATACCCAATTCCGGGTTCAATCACTGCCATTGCGCAACGTGTATTTCAAAACCAGTAGAGGAATATGCCACTAGTTGTCCCACTCTCACTTTCTTATCTTACATACAATTGATGTCAGCTAACCTTCCTGTTTGCCTAACATTTACTGAAGGTGTACATACAGCTTTATCATAATCTGACTTTACAGAGCACCCATCAACTATATGGACAAAATTTTAGGGATGCATGACCATTACACCAGCATGAACATTGCATACAAACACAGACTTTAATATGCAGTTGGTTCCTACTTTGCAGCAAATCCAACACCTCACATCAAACACGAATTGATTAAAAACTTTGCCATCTGTTATTTTAGTAAGTTTCATTTCCCTTTTTTAAGAGTTTGCATGATGCATAACACTTGCAGCAAATGAGGATGTTTGCAAAAAACAAATAAGACAAGTGTGTCTGATTCACTCTATTATAGCAAAATATATCAGCCGTCTTCAGGATAGTTCTATTGTGTTGCACAATAGAGTTCACAAGCTGTGTTGAAGTCAGAAAGACATTCTTTGGTCTTAATATACGTTATTTTAAAAAGAGGAAAAACAATCATATCCCATCACAGTGAATTATCCAGCTGAAATAACAATTAACTGGCATTTCAACAACTTAATGGAACTTGGATTTTGTGTGGTAGCAGCCTAGTGGGTGAAACTATTGCCTTGAGCCCCATGACTCTAAAGTTGCAATGTAAATCCACCCACTTTGTACTATTGTGTCCTTGAGTAAGACATACTACCCTCAGTTGCTCCAGGGGGACTGTCCCTGTAACTAACAACTGTAAGTCGCTCAGGATAAAGGCATTGGCCAAATGCCCCTTTATTTAAGTAATGATCTGAATGGCTTTATAAAGGTACCCTACTCTCTGTATTTTTGTACATGGTACATACAGATGAATGCAAATGCCTGTATGTCAGTCAAATTACACATAACTATAAAGAGAGAGGGGTTTTATCTGCAAATACCATGTTTCTTTATTTATTTGTTGACATTCAATCGATTGCAACCACTTTGAACAATGGTCGCTCTTTTTTGTCTGAAGCTTGAACCACAGCTCTACTAATTTTGAGTTAAATATATATATATTTTATCTTATTATCAAAGGTAAATTTAAAAGATTTTACTTTCCATAGCACCCAGTTTGCTCGTGTTGGATTAGGGGAGTACACATTTTCTGACTTCTCTACAGCACATTATTTACTTTCAGTTTTTTACTTTTTGTCATCTGTCCTTTCTGAATTATTGCATTGTATTCAGGGTGCGAACTAGGGGGGAGCAAGGAGAGCTATAACTCCCCTAGTGGTGACATGGGCTCTAAAACATTGATATGATGACCAACTAAATGCCATTTTAGGCATGGGTTTTCTCACAGGTGTTAAAAAGTAAAATAAAATTATATTTAGAGCTTCGTACTCCTGAAAAAATATAGCCTACTTGCAAGCTCGTAGGGGCACCGCTTGCAGCCCCACCCAACACTCACACTAACTGGTTTAGTCACAATCCATGTTTACAAGGCATTGTTGCTGGTATGTTGGTGCTTCTGACTTCTTTTATCAGGTGTGTTCAGCTCTGTGTACAGCTGTACAGACCATAACCAGTGCTAGCGTCAAGGGGGCATTGCCCTCCCTAGCAAGTCACCAGGCCCCCTACACACTTTAGTGTCACTCATATGCACGGGTGGACTGGCTGACACCGGGCAGCAGCACCCCCAACCTCCACCCCACCCCACCCCCACCCCATATGAGATTTGTCATAGGTGTGTTCACAAATATTTTCACACACCATTCTACTCATCAGCTACAAACTGCATCATCAAAAGCTGCATGCATCTGTGTTCATGTAACCATGGTGATGATGGTGAAAACAGAGTTGCTCATTCCACTAAGCTGGAAATAAAGGCTCAAGAATGCAAAACCTTCCTTTGGGTTGAACTTATGTTGAGACATATCTGCATGTTGAGGTGTAACTGGAGGAATTTGTCTCCTCAGAACAAGCAAAAGTTTGGAGGAACTAGACTCCCAGAGATACAATTACTTCTTTCCTTTTCCTGTATCTCAAGTGTTACTGTCATCCAGCTGACCGTGTCAGATGTCAGATATTCCTTTCAGTGACGGGAAACGCCAGAAATACACAATTCCGGGTTCAATCACTGCCATTTTGCAACATTTACTTCAGAGCCAGTACAGGAATATCATGTTGGTTGTCACACTTTCACTTTCTTATCTCACAAATAATGGATATCAGCTAATTACTGATGTTTTACTGAAGGTGCAAATTCAGATTTATCATAATCTCACCTTGAAAAGCAACCTTTCAACATAAGTACACTATATGAACAAAAGTATAGGAATGCATGACCATTACACCAACACAAACTTTAATGACATTGCATACAAACATAGACTTTAATGTGAAGTTGGTCCCTACTTTGCAGCAAATCAAACACCTCCTCATTTTCCCTCAGCTATTCTTTTTCTCAGCTACGTTTTATTTCTCTTTTTTAACAGTTTGCATGATGCATAACACCTGCAACAAGTGAGGATGTTAAATATGACATGTGTGTCTGATTCACTCTTTTATAGCAAAATATATCAACCGTGATCAGGAGAGTTCTATTGTGTTGCACAATAGATTTCACAAGTTGTGTTTTGGTCAGAAAGACATTCTTTGGTCTTCATTTAAACTCCACAACCTGCGATGTACTGGCTCACATCTCTGTTCCTACAGCTGTTACGCCAACCCACCCTAAGAAAACAAACAAAACAAGAGGAATTCAGTTTTGTATTTGGCCAAATACCTACAGGTCATTAGAGGGACCATAACTTCGTTTTGAGATTGAGATTTTTAATGGTGTTTGTGTGGCTTCATGTACCAAAACAAGTCCAAAATCATTTTAATATAATAATTGTACAACATATATTTATTCTTTAGGACTAATCATTCTGTTTTATGACTGTGCCCTTCAGACTGATTTATGTAAACGACCTCTGATCACACTGGCTGTTCTGTATATACTTTATTCAAACTGCAGTCCTGGCTGAAAGGTCTTTATAACTTCAGTGTGAGTAAGTGGAGCTAAACTGTTGCTGAAATATGTAAATATGTAGTTCTTTGCAGCTCAGGTCTGAGATGTGGACTGGGGAGTGAGTGGTATGTTTTGATGGTTTAACAGTATTTAACTGGCACAAAAACCAATTGAATGTATATTACAAAACATTTTTAAAGCTATTTTTTCAGTCTTACCATGCTGTGATGCCCTGCTGACTCACTATGGTCTTGGCACACTCGATGGCAGCGGAGATGTTGTCAGTCAATAACTCTGTGTCAGAAAAAAAGGGTATTTATATACATATAATTTTTTGCATAACTATTTACATATCCATATACATACTTAGACACACACAGACACGGTGTGCACAATTATTAGGCAAGTAAGTATTTTGACCATAGCAAAATGTATACACATATATTCTTACTGTATAATCTTGAATGCGTATTGTTTTAAAGCATATCAGGTGATGCATATTTGTGTAATGAGGGAGGGTGTTGTCTAAGGTGATAAACACCCCATTTCAAGGTGTGCATAATTATTAGGCAGCTTCGTTTCCTCAGGCAGAATGGGCCAAAAAAGAGATTTATGAGGACGCAGCACTCTTGAAATTTGTGGGATCACAGAACAATCAAACGTTTTGTTACAAAAAGTCGACAGGGTAAAAAAAGATGCAAATTAACAGGCAAAGTAATTAGAACAATCAAGCATGAAGTTACCAGGAACATATTATCCTCCAGTTTCACCAGTTTTTATCAAGCTTTTCAAAAGTGGGGGGGGATGGGGAAGCCAAATTATAAATTAAATCACAGCCAACTGTAACTTCCAGAATTTCTACATTTATATACATGTAGGCCTGGACTACAGTATGGAAATAAAATGTTAATGACCCAGAATGGAAGAATTTCTTCATACCCCTTGGCCTTGGTTGACAATTTGAAAAATTATTTATACATCTCTCATTAACTAGTTCCTGTCCTACACTCCTACACGTCTGTCACTTCCGCTCGCGCTGTGGACCCGAGAGATAAGTGAGCGAGGGGGATGGGGGGTGGATACACGTGCTGTCGTTGACACATTTGTATCAGGCAGTATCTGCTCAATTTGACTTGTTTATAATTTTCACTTTTGAACAGATGAAAAAGTGTAATAGTTATAATTATATTGTTTCATTTTGTTGCATAATACTTCTGCACCCTAATAGTTGCCTAATAATTGTGCACACATATAAATTCCCCTGAGAATGTGCACACTCAAATTTCCTATGCACAAAAAGTCATGTTTCAGGTGTATTGTATTGATTGTTAGCACTGTATTTGTTCTACATTAAAATTAATCTTCAAAATACTCAATTTCCTAATATTTGTGCACAGGGTGTATGTATGAATATGTTCATTTTTGAAATGAAAAAGTGAGAAGATTTCCGAAACACTCAGTCGAAAGCTTTTTTTTCTGAAAATTTGGAAATTTGCTTTCAATTGCAATACATATTGAGGATCTACTACATAATCTGAAAAACAGAAATATTGTTATATTGACTACCCCTGGCTGAATGATGATGGGACTAAAATGCTGTTTTTCTTACGGCTGCAGGAGATATGGCAGATATTATGGCTGAGGAACTGGCCATTAGAACACCACCAGCGATTGTTGATCTGGAAAATGCCGTAGTCCGTCGAGCCGTCAGTGTTGGGGTTGATGGCCTGAGTGTTGTATCTGGACTCTGCATAGGCCAGGCAAACCCCTGCAATTGTGGAACACACAACAATACAAATACCAGAGAGGTACTGCGATATAATAAGGTTCAGCGTAAAGATTGTTTGCTTATTTATTTAAAAGCAGCATGCAAACTAGAGGAGAGCTGTGGGACTTGTAGCTCCCCTAGTGGTGACATGAGCTCCCCTGGAAAGATGATTTGTGAAATTTTGGGGGAGCTCTAAACTATTGATATGATGCCATTTTGGGCATGGCTTTTCTCACAGGTGTAAAATAAGTAAAATAAAATCATATTTAGAGCTTATTAATGTAAGTTCCGGACTACAAAGCTGCATGCTCCAATGTTTGAAAGAAAATCAGTTTTTTACTTGTACAAGCCGAACCGGATTTTAAGCCACATGTGTCTGACGTTTTTATATAATATTTTACTTTTAAAATATTCTATATGGTAACATAAACATTATGGTAAACGTTATGGTAACATTAACAAATACATATTGCAATTGTTTTTCAATTAGTGCCTGTAGCTATCTATAGGTATACGTACATATTGGAAACACACAAATTATGTTGCAAAGGCTTTTTTACTGAACAGTGCACGAACAACATTCCAATATCTCCTAACGACCAGTAAAAATATATACTGTATATATACTGCAGCCTACCAAGAAAAGTCATTAATCAGCCTCTTAATCCACCTTTTGCACAAGCCCGGCATCATGGGTGCTTAAACACTCATGCTTCCAAAACACTCGCTTTCCCGAGAATGCGGTCAAGATACTTATTAAACATTTCAACCCCAGGATGAAGGTACTCTACTCTCTGTGCTTTTTTATACATGGTACATACAGATTAATGCAAATGTCTGTATGTCAGTCATTATTATAAGGAGCTAGGTGTATGTTTTTCTACTCACACCATGTTTAAGCTGTGTATGAGAGAGATGTCCAAAAACTAAGGACAGTTTAAATCCCCCTTTTTAATCATATCTTATACTTCTTTATTTGCACTGTTTGTACGTTGCACAATGTCTTATATCTGTTGCACTTTGTATACACTGTGGAACATGAGCTTCACAATTTGATCTCTCTTTATACTGCATATGTTTGAGATGACAATAAACTTCACTTTGACATTTGAACGTGAGTGTCGCCAACTTTCAATCCCAAGGGGATGTGTCCTTTTCACATTTCATAATTATTGTTTTGGACCGCCCCCCACACACGCACACACATTTAACATTAAATATTAGCAATAATATTTCCAATAAATCTGGAGAAAGCAAGACTGTGACATTAGATAAACAGTGTTTAGAAGAGTTTGCTTTAAGAGAGGGATTAAAAGGAGCACTCACAGTCGGCCAGACTGACACCTCTGTAGCCGGACATCCCCGCTGCTTTCAGTGTCCGTGCCAGCTCACACCTGTCAAATGTTTTGGCACTGGCCACCGGCACCAGCAGAAGAAGGATCAAAATCTTCATCACGCTGCAGGTTCGAAAACAGATCTCAGCAAGAGTGATGTGTGTTTTCTGCCTTTAACTTATCTGTGAATATATAGCAGCCATTTGAGGAAGTACTGTAGTTTCTGGAATTTTTTTGTGAGCATTGTGTTACTTGAAACACCTACTTTCATTGTTGTGTCTCATCACACGCAACTGCTTTTTGTCGTTTTTTTCAGGCAAACGGTTAAATCCATGGGTGTCGCCGCCATTCAGTCTGAAGGGGACGTGTCCCTTTCATATTTCTTAATTATTTGTTTGCGACCCCCCACATTTAACATATAATATTAGTTCACCCAGCGCTGTTTACACTATGTGGCCAAAAAAATTTCACCCAAAAACTTTTGGACACATAGTGTATTTCAACATTTCTGGCATTGTTACTCTGGTTTCCACAGATTACACCATTTGGCACTTTACAACATGTGTTTTACAAGCTTCATGTTTCCAGATGCTTTGTTTTACTTACTTTAAGTATTTTAGAATGATCCATGAGAGAAATATGGGAAAAGATGGATGAGATACCCGAAGATCTCCATGCTCTAGACCAGCTTAGTACAGTTTGGGCACTGCATTTCCTATTTTGGCACATCCCTAGTAATTATGAAACAAATGTTTAGATGAGACCTGGCTTTCCCTGATTTGGATTTTTTTGTCCACTGGTAAAGTAAATTAAAATAAATCTCAGAAGTAGATTAGCTGTATTAGTGTGAATACCTAGGAGGTAAAGCACACACAAACAGACCCTCACAAAAACAGTGGAGTACGAGCACACAGCAAATACAGTTTGCACAGACCTTCACACACTGCTTTGATTAAGTAAAAAGAAATCATTTTGTAATAGAGAAATACACATTTTCTGACTTCTCTAAATCTGAGTACAGCACGTTATTTACTTTCAGTTCTGTTTTTTTGTCGTTACTACTTTTTGTTGTCTGTCCTTTTTTAATAATGGCATTGTATTCAGGGTGCAAACTAGGGGGGAGCAGGGGATTGTTGCTGACATGTTGTTGCTTCTGGCTGTTTTATTGCGTGTGTTCAGCTCGGTTCAACAGCTACAAACTTGGTTTAACACTGTGATGTCAAAAGCTGTATTCATGTAACCATGGTGATGATGGTGAAGAAAGAGTTGCTGATTCCACTAAGCTGAAGATAAATGCACAAGGATGTGAAAACCTTTTTTGATTGACCTTATGTGGAGACTTAACTGTTTTTATTGGCATTGAAGGACTTTTTCTCTTCAGAACAAACAACAGTTTGGAGAAACTACACTCCCAGAGCTACAATTATTCTTTCTTCTTTCTGTTTTACATCATTCAGCATCTCGAGTGTTACTGTCATCCAGCTGGCAGTGTCAGATGTCAGATATTCATTTCAGTGTAGGGAAACTCCAGAAATACACAATTCCGGGTTCAATCACTGCCATTGTGCAACATTTACTTCAGTACCAGTAGATGGTTGTCACACTTTCAATTATCTCACAAATAATTGATATCAGCTATCACTCCTGTTTGCCCTTTTACTGACATTTTACTGAAGGTGCAAATGCAGATTTATCACAATTTGACCTCAAAGAAAATTATTTGAATGTAAGTACACTATATGAACAAAAAGTATAGGAATGCATGGCCATTACACCAACACAGACTTTAATGACATTGCATACAAACATAGACTTTAATGTGGAGTTACAAATCAAACATCTACTTACATCAAACATGTACTGGTTAAAATGTATTTTAAAAATGTTTGGGGTTTTTTTTTGTTTGTTTTGTTTCCCTTTTTTAGGAGTTTGCATGATGCATTACACTTGCTGAAAATGAGGATGTTTGCAAAAAACAAATATGACAAGAGTGTCTCATTGACTCTGTTATAGCAAAATATATCAACCGTGATCAGGAGAGTTCTATTGTGTTGCACAATAGATTTCACAAGTTGTGTTTTGGTCAGAAAGACATTCTTTGGTCTTCATTTAAACTCCACAACCTGCAGTGTACTGGCTCACATCTCTGTTCCTACAGCTGTTACGCCAACCCACCCTGGGAAAAAAAACAAAAAACAAAAAGAATTCAGTTTTGTTTTTGACCAAATTCCTACAGGTCGATCATTAGAGGGACCATATCTTGTCTTGTATTTTATTTGTACCATTGAGATTTTTTATGGTGTTTATTATGGTGAGATTTCTTATGTGTGGCTTTATGTGCCAAAACAAGTCCAAAATCATTCTTTAGGATTAATAATTTTATTATTAAAAGTTTTATTACTGTGTTGTTCTGTATTTAGTTTATTCAAATTGGAGACTTAGAGTCTAAAGCAGGAAGTGCTCAAACTTAAACAAGAAGTCGCCTAACTGCAATGGTTTTACTCTGACCCCCCTGTCATGACACTTTCCCACAGTTACCCACACCAACCGTTTCATCAACTATACAATGTATTTCTAACAATCCTGTCTATTGTATTTGAGTTTCAGTTGAATTGCTACCCCACGGAAAGATCACGAATGGCACTTCTCATCACCCCCTCACCGAGCAGGCAGCTGAATGGGCAGCAGCCATCTTTTTTTCACATGAATCTTTATTGGGTTTTCATATTAGAAAAATAAATAGTTTCAAGACAATTATGCAGCTACCACATTCACATTCCGGCTCCAGTTGCCTACCTCACTTCGGATCCATCCTGTGTTCCACATCTCCCACTTCAAACCTTTTATCACATCACATCTGGCACCTGCTGCTTCAGACACTAATCTGCCTCAGATCATTGACGTTGGTCCTGCCTACACTGTCCGGCAGATCCTTAACTCACGATGCCAAGGCACACAGTAGTATATAAACATGAAATGGGACTTCTACCTGTGCACAGTCATTGAGTTTCACACATCGGCTTGCCTAAATGAAGCCCCAACTCATGTGAGTAGCTCCCTTTACTAGTGCATGATTGTGAAAGAAGATTCCGATGGGCATCGCACTCTATCTCAGAAATCGAAGTGTGTGACTCAACCAGCCCTCTGGTTTCTGTCCACATCAGAGCTCTTCCATCATGTTAAATGGGTGAATCATCAGCAGCAAGGTACATTCTTGTTCACCCAAAACCTGTGACAAAAACCACCATTTGTATTTATATTACAAAATATTTCAAAGCCATTTTTTTCAGTCTTACCATGATATGATGCCCTGCTGACTCACTTTAGTCTTAGCACACTGGATGGCAGCGGAGGTGTTGTCAGTCAATAACTCTTTGTGAGAAAAAAAGAGAAAAAAACTGTGTATATACATTTATTTGCACACCTGTTCACAAATGAATATACGTACTTAGGCGCACACATCTGTATGAATATGCTCATTTTGTACTGAAAAAAGGAGCATATTTTTTTTCGGAAAATCAAGTTTTGCATGTTTTACCTATTGGAAAGCAATTCTTACAGGAAAAAAAAAATTATTGAAATTTTACAGTTACACGCAATTTTTCAATGCCAGTTTCTAAAGTGCAACACCTGCACATTTTTATATAATAATAATAATACATTTTATTTATAAGCACCTTTTAGAACACTGAATGTCACTTTACAGGAAAAAATTATTAAGAAATTTATAAACATACTTATGAAGCAATGTATATACATACAAGATCATTTAAACAATACAAATATATATATATAAGGGTATAGAAAAAAATGAGCAAATTTGTTATAAAACAATATAACATTTTTTGTACCATGTATTACGAAGGACTAAGTGTTTTTTGGTCGAATGTACTATTGCACATAAAGAGGTAATGTAAAAATATGCCAATTATAGTCTTACCTAAAAAATCACAAAAAAATGGCAGAGTGAGATTGCAAATTTGCTCTTCAATTGCAATAAATATTGAGGATCTACAACATAATCCATAGAACATAAATATTTTTATGTTGACCACCCCTGGCTGAACAATGATGTGATTAAATACTGTTTTTCTTACGTCTGCAGGAGATTCGGCAGACAGTATGGCTGCGAAACTGGCCATTAGAACACCACCAGCGATTGTTGATCTGGAAAATCCCGTAGTCTGTCGAGCCGTCAGAGTTGTGGTTGGTGGCCTGAGTGTTGTACCTGGACTCTGCATGGGCCAGGCAAACCCCTGCAATTGTGGAACATAAAGATACGACAATACAAATATCAGTGATGTCTTGGGAAAAATCAGGTGTAACGTAAAGATGATTTGTTAATTTAATAAAAGGGAGCAGTGTACATTAATTAATACACTCAAGTCATGAGTCATTAAATGCACAGAATTAGCCATCAGGCTAATTTAACTCCATGGCCCCTAGCAGGGTGATGTTATTTAAAAAAGAGGGGATAAAACAGACAATTCCCATCACAGTGAATTATCCAGCTGAAATAGAAATGCACTGACATTTCAATATCTTAATGGATATTGAATTTTGTGTGGTGGCAGCCCAGTGGGTAAAACTCTTGCCTGTGAAGCCCATGACACTATAGTTGTAGGTTCAAAAGTCCCTTTGTACTTTTGTGTCCTGGCATAAAATATTTAACCCTCAGTTGCTCCAGGGGACTGTAACTAATGAATGTAAGTTGCTCTGGATAAAGGTGTTCACTGAATGCCCCTTTATTTAAGTAATATCTCTGTAATTTTTTAAACATGGTACATACATATAAATGCAAATGTCTGTATGTCAGTCAAATTACACATTATAATAAAGAGATGAATATTTTTCTGCACATACCTTGTTTATTTATTTGTTGACATTAACATACTGAAAAGAAATAAGCTGTGCATCAGAATGTGAGTTTTCTGTAGAGCTTGTGCGTCTATATGTATTAAGACAGTCAACAAATTTCCTGTTGAAAAGAGGGATGCTTTTAATGCACTTGATTTAAGGTGCACATTGCTTCTACTTCAGCACACAATAACAACATTCAACACAATAATGTCTTTCAAGATACATAGTGTGCCTGATATTTGGGTTGATTTTACAGGTTACATTTATTAATGTAAAAGTTATGCAGATTTTATACTGCCATATATTGCCAAATTCTTTTAAAATGCAAAACCCAGTAAGCATACATTCATGACCTGCTATTTTCACTTGTTTTATACTGTTTTACTGTTTATACTGGTTATACTTAAAAAAATGTTTACACTGGCTATACTGATTGCAAAATCCTGTAATGCGCTGCTTATTTTTTCAACCTTTCCACATTTTATTTTACACACAATGCTGAGAGAGCTGTCCAAACACTCAGTACAGATTAAATCACCCTCTTTTTAATCTTATCTTACACTTCTAAAGTTGCACTGTTCTGTAGTTGGTAAAATGTCTTATGTCTGTTGCACCTTGTGTACACTATGGAACCAAAATTTTACAATGTCAGCTCTCTGTATATTGTATTTGGTTGAGATGACAATAAACATGACTGTGACATTAGATAAACAGTTGTGTTTAGAAGAGTTTACATTAAGAGAGGGATTTAAAGGACAGTTGGCCAGACTGACACCTCTGTAGCCAGACATCCCCGCTGCTTTCATTTTTATATGTTGTCCAGAAAGAGACCAATTAACTATAACTGGAAAGGAAAACCAGTATAAGTGCTGGACAGTGTACCCAAATGTCGTCTCCCACAATTAATGAATGTTTTCTGTGGTATGCGCCGCCATTTCCATCCCTTACTGGCTCGAAAGTCAAGCTTTTGTGCTGTTGATGTCCCTGGTTGTGGTTCTTCGGTACCATCTGCATCATCTTCTGTAGCGAATTGCATTTATATATTCTCACAGATCATTTTAGTGTCCAGGGGGAGGATGTTTGGTTTTTGTACTGTGGATGTAAGGTACAAATTACAATAAAATCCCATTGATTTGTCTTCACAAATGCTCTTGTTTTTCTTGCTTTATGATTAAACTTTTTAAAATTAACTTAATGTCTTTTAATTCTATTATTAATTCTGTATTGCTTTTATATATAAGATTATTTTTATAATATTTAAATACTAACTATGAAGCACATTGACTGTATTGTACAACACACTGTGTGTTCTATGTGATAAGGAAGTTTTTGATGTTATAAAACTTACTGTTCTCTCTCTTTTTCTATTTAACAATACCAAATGAATGTCTGTTCACACATGATTTTAAAGTATTTCTACATCTCTGACAGAGTCTAGTAGGGGTGGAGCTGAATTCGAATATGGAGGTAGCTCAGTGGTTAGGTTACTTGCCTCTGGACCATGAGGTCCTGGGTTTGAATCCTACCCCAAGCACCACCACTGGGTCCCTGAGCAAGACCCTTAACCCCAAGTTGCTCCAGGGAGACTGTCCCCTGTAGTTAGAAGTGAAAGTCACTTTGGATAAAGGTGTCTGCTAAATGCCGTAAATGTATTCAGAAAGGCATAAATAATGTTTTTTATGAATACCATATTCTGACAAATTCTTTAAAAAATATTTGTATTTCCCCTTTAAGCAATACAAATACAGATACGAATAGCGGCCGCTCTGCAAACCCCTCGTCTCTAGAATGATACACGAGAGAAATATGGGAGAAGATGGAAGAGACACCTGAAGATCTCCAAGCTCTAGACCAGTTAATACAGTTTAGTGACCCTGCAGGTCCAATTTTGGTGCATCCCTGATAATTCTGAAACAACTTTTTGAATGACATCAGGCTTTACCAGTTATGGATATGTTTACAAAGCCATGGTGTCCACTGATAAGTATGTTCCATTTTGGAATATATAACAGATTTAAATCAGTTGTATTGGCTTGAATACCTAGGAGGTAAAGCACACACAAACATATCCTCACAAAAACAGTGGAGTATGAGCTCACTGCAAACACAGCATGCAGAGATCTTCATTCACACTGGTTTCATTAAGTAAATAGAAATCATCCCCTCAGCTAATATGTGAATCAGTACATCTACAGTGTATCATATAAACTAAGGTAAATTTAAGTCTTGTTTTCCATAGCACCCTGTTTACTTGTGCACAAAAACATTTGTTGGAATAGGGAAATATACTTTTTCTGACTTCTGAATTCAACTAGTCATAAATGGTAAACACAACCAGAGAATACAGTTATTTCCTCATTGAGAATAAAGTGATTACAAGCATGCATGGCCACTAAATAACCAGGATGCATTTTCTGTGACAGTTATTGCTCTTTTAAACAGTAATATGGAGCTGAAATAAAGAATTTGCTATGATAACATTAGAAAGCTCAGTATTAGCATGTATGTATGTATTTTGCTCACATTTCACAATTAGAAGAAAAGTTTTGCTTGGCTAAATAGAATTTTGAGTAATTATATTACTTACTATAAGAAAGTAAATTATGCTAGCAAACAGGAAAGTTAATCATCCTCTTTATATCCAGCAACAAGTCAGAGGTACAGTTCTGAGTCTGAGTACAGCACGTTATTCACTTTCAGTACGGTTTCATGTCATCTGTCCTTTTTGAATTACTACATTGTATTGCATTAATATCTTTTTATGTTGCATATTTTTTTCATACTCTGGGTAGTCCTGTTCTGTCCTCACTTGTATATTTTTGGGTTGTTTTTATAGTAGCAACCTGGGCCTGGAGGAACGTGGTTTGTTTCGGTGTGTACAAAGTAAATGGTTTAAAACAAAGTACACGCCTACTTGACCCAAAATGACCCGAACACACTGTGATAGGGCCGCTGAGTGACAAACACCACACATCCAGGAATGGTTTTGCACAACTTGGCTCCCGCAGCTTCTTGTTAAACAGCTTTTGGTGCCAACAGCTGAGTGTGAGATGATAATATGTTTAATTATTGACAACCTATTACACATTTTGGTGCTTGAGAATACTTGAGAATAAGATATGAAATGGGAGAAGTGGACCTACATTATTTTAAATGCGCAGGGCGGAGAAAGTGTCCTACTTTCACATATCAGTGTTCAAGTACTTGTTGCCCCGACAGCTCACGTATGCCACTGCACTAGCTTTCAAATAAGGTGACCAGGAAAGGAACACCATGAATAAATTTACAATAAAATATACTTTTAAAGAATGTAGAGGCAGATAACCTGACAAGATATTACCAACAATTAATAGTTATGACAGTTTAAATATTTCTTTGTAAGTTCGTTAAATAAAACATAAAAATATTTTCAGGTATTTATTTTATGATGTTTCAATTACAATGTACAATTTACTGTCTTTTTAATAATTGGCAATGGCTGACTTCTTTCTGCTTGGCCTCATTAAGTGATTTTATTTACTACTACCTGTGACGGGCGGTGCCCACTAGAGGGCACCCCGTCTTTGTGTTCAGCTTAACTCCTTATTTGGTCAGTTTCCTCCTCATTACTCCAGCCAGTTAGGGGAATATGG
>JBBMFX010203581.1:0-20877 GCA_037832545.1 Rhabdalestes septentrionalis | reverse complement strand
TATGTGCATATATACTGCATATAGGTTTCATATATGTGGATATATACTGCATATAGGTTTCATATATGTGTATATATCCTTATATAGGTTCTTTCCATGTGGGTCTGTTTAAAAAGATCCCAGTCTGTATTCTCAAAACAGTCCTTCAGGTCAGACTCTTCTTGTTTGTGTTATGGGATTTCTCCTGATAATGAGGGGCTTACATGATGGGGACAGCAACAAGGAAATATGCTCACAGGTGCGAGGATGGGGACCCTCTGTTTGCCTTTTCAGTTTGCAGTTTGCCTCTGTTTCCAGTGAATGTGATTCAGCATATTATTTCCTCTGGTTGGATAATCTGCAAACTAGTAGAATTTAGTCAGTACAGACTTGAGGTTGAACAGCAATAATTGTGATGTGTTGCATATTTAGACAAAAACTAATTTCAGAATTGCCTTTCAGCATAATTACCATGGAGTAGGACCACTCACTGCTTTGATCTCTAACAGTTGCTTATGTCCATGTCTAATAGTTCTATGATTTTTTTTCTCCCATGTTGAACAGTATTCTCCTTTAGGGCTGTGCTACTGGCTGAACATCTGTATTGAGCTTTACCACACCTCCGAAGGATATCGTGTCAGTACTGACTGCTCCCAACTCTGTGTCTTTTCCGAATAGTGGTTCACTCTGCAACTCCTGCATCACGGATTTGATTGTCCATATCAGAACCAAAGGCACTGTCCTTAGCTGCCTGTCTGAGTAGGGTGGCAAACTGTTGCTCTGTTTCTCCTTGTATTGCGAGATTGCAATAAACGTTTGCCACACAAAAGCTGTAAATGTTCCGAGCTAGCACTGCATCATCACAGTCAGTCACTTCGCCTGTATCTGCAAGGCAGAAGTCCATTGACATCGTCAAACAGCTCGAATGAATGTACCCATCTAGACCGTTCCTACCTAGCATAGCTGCGTCTTTGTTATGATTCTTGCTTGTGCTTTCTCGACTCTTGTCAACAGTGTTATATTTTGTGCTGCCCTTAGTGCATTAATTATTACCCTGAATTTAGTCATGAACTCTAAGTTTCAACCACTTACTGTTTACTTGTGAAATTCACAATGATAGCATTCCACTCTGGACATGACAGGGACGCGCTAAATGTTCTGAGTATGCGATGTAATGTGTTTATTATTCCCATGCAGAATAGAGGGCTGTCATTTCGACATTGATTCTTGTGAAACTCTGAAGTCAGCTCTAGAGTCAGAAAACTGCCTTCTGAAAGAGCTGGACATCAGTAATAGTACACTGGAGGATTCAGGATTGGAGCTGCTCTCTGATGGACTGAGAAGTTCAGAATGTAAACTGGAGACTCTCAGGTGAGATTTCTGTTAACGTTTTATATCATAAAGTATGATAAAATGGATAATACATTGAAATTTAATAATTGTGTAGATAAATAATAGGTTGTGTAGAGTTCAGAAATGATTCTTCCATTACACTCTAAAATCCAAGTTCAAAGCCTTCATTAACTGGCTCAATAGTCATAGCAGGAACCTTTCTATGCTGCTAGAGAGGTAGCATTAACTTTCAAAGAAAGCTTGGACGATGCTAAGACTCTTTTTCACTCTCGCTTTCCCAAACACCTGCAATTTCTTGAGCTTATTTGTAAATTTTTTAATTGTTAAAATGTCACTGCCGAAAGTGGACAGATCAAAGATAAGAACACAAAGGTGAAAATGACCATTCCATCATACATGAGCACACCACTGCACACAGTGGGAGGAGCATGAAATTCTTCCTTTGCATTCAACACGTTTCACCCATTCACCAGGTGAGGCAGCGGGCAGCCAAGAACGCCCGGGGAGCAGATTATTATGACAGTTATTCAAGTATTAATCCTCTGAGAGTCATTACACATTCCGACATTGACACTGCATTACTGACTATTACAGTGCGTGTGTATCTGTATATATGTAAACACATGTCCTGATTTCTAACTGTTCATCACACTTAAATGTGTCAGATCATCAAACAAATGTAAATATTAGTCAAAGACAACACTAGTAAAGAGAAAATGTGTTTAAGTAGAGGATTTTACTAGTATTATTATTTATTTCTGGCATCTTAGCAAGCAGTATGTGAAGCCAGACACCTTTGCTTTGTCAAGTGTGGCTTGATCGTATAGGCCCCTCTTGTTCTCTGAGCTTTTTATTCATATATTTGTTCACTTAAATTAGGCCAAATCAGACAAATCAGGGGAAGGAAAAACACAGAGAGAACCGAGAACGAGAGAAGGGGGAAAAAAAGAAAGAAAAAAGGGAAAACAAAAGTAAAGAAGGAACAAAAAATGAGAAATAAAAAAAAAATAGTCACAATAATAATAATAAAAATATAAATACTAAAAAAAATTATAATAACTAAGTAAGCGGGTGAATGTCCTAATGGCAACTGCGCCCCTGTGTGATTGCGCAATAACTGCATCTGAAAAACAAAAACGAGCCACACAATCGCAGAACAGAACCCAAAGCCACTGCAACAACACAGAAACAGCAAAGATTCCTAATGCCAGTACTACAACAACACATGGAAACCTGTAGTTTCTGCTAGTCTTTTGACTGTGTATATTCCTATTCCTGTGTGTGTGTATGTGTGCATGTACCTGTATGTGCCTGTGCTAATGGATGCATGTGTGAATGAGTGCATGTGTGTGTGCCTATGTGCCTCTTAATTGTCATGTGTGAGCCTTTGTGTATACATGTGTGTATTTGTGTGTACATATAAGGTTGTGGGTGTGTGCGTAGAGGTGTGTGTCTGAGCCTATGTGCATGCATGTGTGTGAGTGTATGAGTGGGTGAGTGTGTGAGTGGATGGGTGAATGTGTGAGGTGGTGAATGAGTGGGTGGGGGGATAAATGTGTGGGTGAGTGGGTGGATTGATGGGTGAGTGGGTGGATGAATGAGGGAGCGAGGGAGCGAGTGAGTGAGGGATTTTGTCATGGAATGATTTGCGATGAGGGTAAGGGGCCAAAACCAAGCCGCCCGGATGTGGGCCCCAGATGTGGGCCCCCGTGACGGCGCCCCAAGAGCCCCATTGGGTGTCACCCCTCACCAGACCATGCACTTTATTATTTTATTTTTAAATTAGAAAAAAAATCCAAACCTACATGACCCTGGTGATTGCCCTATAAACCTAAGAACTAGTTGGGCCTCCCTTAGCAGCAACAACTGCAATCATTAACTTACAGTGAGTTTTTCATATCATTGTGAAGGAATTTTGGCCCACTCATCTTCCAAGAACTGTTGAAGTTCAGTGACGTTGGAGGGTTTACAAGCATGAAAATTAAGGTAATGCCACAGAATCTCAATAGATTTCAGGTCAGGAATTTGACAAGGCCACTTCAAAACCTTCATTTTGTTTTTCTGCCGCGTATCAAAAGTGGACTTGGTGTGTTTTATTACAGCAAGTCTTCCAGGTCCTGAAGCAGCAAAGCAGCCCCAGCCCAGCACACTACCACCACCATATTTTACTGTTGGTATGGTGTTCTTTCTCTGAAATGCAGTGTTACTTCTACGCCAGATGTGATGGGAAACACACCTTCCAAAAATATAACTTTTGTCCCATCCCTCCTTAAAATATTTTCCCAAAAGTCTTTTTTTGGCAAAAATGTAATATTCTTTTTACACAGTAGTGGTTTTTATCTTGGGACTCTGCCATGCAGACCATTTTACCCAGTGTCTTTCTATTGGTGGAATCACACACAAACACTGACCTTACCTGAGGCAAATGGGGCCTGCAGTTCTTTTGATGTTGTTGTGGGTTCTGAATGTACCCATGTATAGTGAAAAACTGCACATTTGTTATGTAGTGTAGTGTAAAACCTAAATATGCTCCCAAATTTCTACTTATTAATTTCAGCTACACATTTATTTCAGCTTAATACATTACCCTTAGAGAAAATGTAAAGGTAAACCCCTTCTTTCTAGAGAACAATTTACATTAAACTGCTGTCTCCTGCAGCGCTAGAATGTAAACCAATATTACCCCTGTATAGAGTGGACTGTTATTCGTGCAGTGCATTTTCTTTGGTACGTGCTGTTGTTTTCTTTGGTACAAACATGGCAAATAAAGCAATAAATACAATAATTTTTTGATGCTGGAATGCTGTTGCCTCCTGCTGTGTCCTAAAAATGTATACAATTATCTTTAATAATAAATTAGTAAATTAGTAAATTGAAAAAGTTAGTAAATTGAAAAATTATACATTATATATAAATTATATATTGCTATGAAAAAACAGCCCCCCCCCACACACATACACACACACATTCTCTTTTCCTTTCTCACTCCCCCCTACATCCGTTGTTTCCTGCGCATATTTGTAAATTTAATTGTTAAACCATCATAGCAGAAAGTGAGCAGAACAAAGGTAAGAATACAAAAGTAAAAGTGACCATTCAATCATACGTGAACACACCACAGCACACAGTAAACAGCAGTACATTGCAACGAAAAAAGCAAAAAATAAAATGTGGGTGATATTTGCAGATTTCGTGGATTTGAAGGGGTCTCTTAGAACAAATACTAATTAGGGTTATTGCACAAACACTGCCAGCCCCCCTCTTTTCCTTGAGAGTAATCAAAGGAGCCATGCACCAGGTCTCCAAACAAGGGCAGAAAAAATCTGAAAAAAATGGACAAAATTAACACTTAAATTTTAATGCACGGTGTTAAGTTGTAAAAGCTCAATGCGCAGGTCTGTC
This sequence comes from Rhabdalestes septentrionalis, assembly GCA_037832545.1. Lineage (NCBI taxonomy): Eukaryota > Metazoa > Chordata > Actinopteri > Characiformes > Alestidae > Rhabdalestes > Rhabdalestes septentrionalis. The sequence goes on along the minus strand of JBBMFX010203581.1, from coordinate 16,143 downwards.
ACAACAGGCTGATAACCCCCGGGGGTGCCAGGAGTAATAATATACTATTTTACAGACTAGCTGTCTGCAATTTAACATCAAGCTCCTGTGGAATTCTGGGATCAGCTCTACAATCAGCAAACTGCAGCCTAAAAAAAGCTGGACATCAGTAATAAAAACCTACAGGAATCAGAAGTGGAGCTGCTCTCTGCTGGACTGAGGAGTTCACACTGTAAACTGTACACAAAAATCCTAAATGTATGATACATACTGTAATGTAAGATATGTTCTAAGTTAAACGTTGTCATTAACAGGCCTGATAATCATGGTTGTAAACTTTCTATACTGCCAAACAGGTTATACATTATACTGCTTTCACGCTGACTTTACAGATTAGCTCACTGCAGTTTAAAACCAAACTCCTGTGGAATTCTGGGATCAGCTCTAAATTTAGCAAACTCCTCTTTGAAAGAGCTGGACCTCAGTTACAGTGATGTACAGGATTCAGGAATAGAGCTGCTCTCTGCTGGACTGAAGAGTTCACATTGTAATTTGGAGATACTCAGGTAGTTAATAAAGTAAGATGAATATGTATTTTTAATTAACCTTTAATAAATCTATACACATTTATTAACTACAAAAATGCTTGATTTGTGCAGTTAAACAACACAGTTTTTCCTTCACTCTGTTCAGGATCTCTTTTTCCACAATAATTAAAATTTTGTTCTAGGTTAGTTGTTGTCCTGAACAGGCCTGATCATCATGGTAGTAAACATTCTGTGCTGCTAAGCAGGTTATACATTATAAATGTTTTCATTCTGACTTTACAGATTAGCTGGCTGCAGTTTAACCCCAAACTCCTGTGAAATTCTGGGATCAGTTCTACAATCAGCAAATTTTTTTTTGAAAGAACTGGACCTCAGTAACAATGACCTGCAGGATTCAGGAGTGAAGCTGCTCTCTGCTGGACTGAGCACTTCACACTGTGAACTAAAGACTCTTTGGTGAGTTTTCTGTGAATGAAACTATGAATGATTTTCCATATTCAAATGAGGTAGATTAATACCAATCGCTTGGTGAAATTGTGGGAGGGAACAATTTTTTAATTCAACATTAAAATCTATGTTTGAACAAGGCTAAAGAAATAAATGAAGCTGTTTAGGGAAATTTGCAAGAAGTGTAAAGAGTGCTTTGGTCATTCCGCTATGACTTGGAGAGAATGATGGCTCAGACGGCCTGATCTGGACTTTTCTCTGTATGTCGTCATGAGGGAAAATGTTACCTCCTTGTTTTACTTATTTTTTCTGCCCAGAGAATTTCGCCCCACTTCCCCAACAATTGCTCCACCAACTCTCAATGGAAACAAGTGACACACCACTTTTTCCTCTAGAGACATCATGGCTTGCAAATGAGTGAAGCTTGGCAGTTGCTCTGTTCTTACAAATGAGCACAAATGTGTTTTTTAGTTATTTCTTTCCAGCCTCTTGAGAACCAGTGCACCTTTAACTTCAGTGTACTTTTTTGTTATTTGGACAACCATGCTGCTATTAGTGTCATGGCATGCTCAATACCTGCCATTCCTCTCTTTGAAATGATTCTGAATGGGTACGTCTGCAAACCCGGGGGATTGGATGAGATCAAACATATGCTGTGATACCACAAATAGATTTTATGTGAAGATAGGTGAGGCTACTTTCTCGCATTAATAGCTCTATTTAATTCTGCTGGATATCTAACTGTTCACCATGTTGTTGCTGATTTGCAAGTGAACCTCAGCTGATTTCAGTTTAAACGGCACCCTTGGGACAAATGTTGTTCTGTTTCCTTCTTTTCTGCAGGTTGTCTGGTTGTATGATTTCAGAGGAAGGCTGTTCTGCTCTGGCTTCAGCTCTGAAATCAAACCCCTCCCACCTGTTCATACAGAATTTCTTTAAAAATAAAAGTGCACAATACACTAATTTTGAATTAATTATTTGTATTATTATAATTTTATAATTAACCACAGAAAACCTTGTAAAGTAAACATTTAAAATGTTGCCTGCATATTTATGTAAACAATGAAAATGGATATTTGTATGGATATTGCATTCTCATGTTGTAGATTGTACATTATTGTATAGTGTATTTTTCTTTGTGCCTTTACATATTGTTGTTTTATAATGCTCTCCTTGAGAGACATCATCGACCAGAATCATATTTCTTGGATGTGTCGCTCACACGCTTGGTCAAAAAATGCTATTTTGATTCTAATTGTAATTCTGATAATATCCACCATAGTAGTAAATGTGGGAAAGGATGGTGGTGTGTGTGAGAGATAAAAAAAAATGTATGGAAAAATTGTAATGCATGTGGAAAGTGTAGGAGTGTGTGTGAGAGACAGTGGGTGGGTGTTTGAATCAGTATATGTAAATGTGTGCTACACAAAAGGAGTGTGTTTGAGAAAGAAGGACGTGTACGTGAAAGGACGTGTGTATGTGTCGTGCTTGAGTATAGCTAAAAGGAATTTGAGAATGTTCAGGTGCACTAGAGGCTGTATATGCATGTTTTTGTTCCATTATATCAGTACATACAAAAGTTCAAGATGACTGGAAAGGGAAAAAAGAACTAGATTCAATTCAAGATTACCTCCAACAATTAGAACTGGTTGTCCTGGTCGCCCTCAGTAGTCCTAATGAGCAAATTACCCAGTGTCTCTCCTTGCGAATGAGTAGGTCAATAATAGATGTCTGTCTTGGAACCAGCAGGAGTACCTTGTACTTGAAATTGGACTCATGTTATTCAGAAATGTCTGATGATGTCTTGACTGTGTCAGAGACGAGGGTGCAAGCCCACGAATCTGATTGACCTCAGGGTTGGCAGGGAAGGACGGACAGCCAGGGTTCCATGTTCTGGGGATTTATTCACAAAAACAAAACAAAAGAGAAACCAAACAAGGCACAGGGGCCAGTAACAATAATAGGGACGTGGTAACACAGGAACAGGATACACAAGGCGAGGTAAGGTGTTGTGAGGCGAATGACAGAAACAGACTTAAATACTAAAACTAAATGAGACCTAAACACGAGACAGCTGGACCTAATAATACACGTAATACACACAGGCATCATGTGACACACAGACACATGACAACAGAAACAAGATAGGAACAGGGTGTCAAAATTGAAGGAGCGCGGGCCAGCTCCTGGACATGTCACAAAGTTACTAAACTGTTGTTTTAATCGTTTTAAATATGTTTCCCAAGCAGTTATGTTCTCATAAAATTGCTGTGTCTTATTTTGTAAACCTTGTTTAAAGTGTCGAAAGACATCTGGTTTATTCCTGTCTGCCAATTCTATTTGGGATTTTTTGATATAGGGATCTAGAAATGAAATGTGACACATTTAGAGCAGGAATTTATATTTATTTTTATTAATTTCCACAACATACTGTGGCAAGTATGAGAAAGAGAAGACTAAGTCAAAATAATCCTTATGGAGAGACTCTTTATTTTCCATTTTACGACCTCAAATGCATAGACTTAAACTGACGTAGCTTAGTAAAGTACCCAAATCTAAACTCTCGCCTGGCAACACACTCCCTCTGTCAACACACCAGAGGACGGTGATTGATGAGAAGGGCAAAAAGCACACACAAACACAAATAATAACACACATACTGTCTGCAAATGTCCTCTCCAAAACACACAACTGTATTTAGCAACATCCATATTTTCCTCGACTCTCCTGCTGGAAAACATCCCCACAGCATGATGCTGCCACCACCGCAACAGACAAGCATTTTTCTTGTTTGTTGAAAAGTTCAATTTTAGTCTACCCTTGCACCTTCCTCCATAAATTTGGGGAGACACACATATGACTTTTGGCAAACTCAAAATGTGCCTTCTTATTTAAGTCTTTGACGGCTGGGCTGTCATGTTCAAGTTTGGCCCTTTTCTTTCCTTTTTTCCCCCTTTTTCTTTCAGGGCGTCCCTTTATTTCTGTGCACCCTACTTAGGTCCCCTTGTTCCCTTTCTAGGTTGTCTCCTTGGTTTGTGATACTACCCTTTTAGTTCCGAGGAAGAACCTCGAGTCCTCCTGACTCGGCGTTGCACGGCCCATTGAGAAGAGACATTCTCCCGGGCATCCTCGACTTGTTCGTACCTGACTTCTGAGGAAGCAGTTCTTGGCTCTCGGAGTGCCTGAGCCTAGCCGAAACCTTGACTGGATGGAGGTAGGTTTATGGTTCGACGAGAGCATATTCTTGTATCTCGTTATTGGCCGATTGGCCTTTTGTTAATTTGCGGAGCTCGGTCTGGGACACTTGGCATGTAAGTGACTTTCTGGTTTGTTTGTGCCTTGCTTGTTTGTGACTTGTCTGTCTGTTGTAGGTCTGTGCGTCTCCACCCCTTTTTTCCCTTTAAGATAATCTCCAGGTTCTCGCCCCTGCCAACGTCGCCCCCTCCTGTGTCGCTCCTGTTTTTGAGGTTCCCGTTCAGTGCGGTTCCCGTCCGCGATGTTGGCCGGTGGACTCCAGGACGGTGGAACCTCAGACGGTGGAGCTTTGGGTACCAGGGGCATCGGGGAGGTTGGTGACCAGGTTGGAGGAGTTCTGGAGGGTATTCTACCTTTACCTTCCCCAGTGTGGAGATGAGGAGGTCCCTGTTCCAGATCTGTTTTTTGTGATTGTGAGAAGCATGGACTTCACTTTTGTTTCTGTCTGGTCTTGTCGGTGGTGTAATATCACCCCTGTTCTGGTTTTTCTCGTGTGTTTCCCGGCTGCTCTGAGGCCAGCGAGTCCTGGGTTTTGTTCAAGGAGCGCATAGCCGATGATGAGAGCCGGTGTCTGTTTCTCTCCTTGTTTCTGCCTCTGTCCTAGCTTTCCTCAGCCTATTGGCTCAGTTTGTATGTTTGTATTCTCTATGTTCTAGATAAGTTCAGAGAGGTTCCTATGTTTGTATGCTCACCACATGTACCTACCCTGTGCCAGCTCGATGTGAGACGCTGGTCACAGGGGTCTTGTTTGTTTGCTTGTTTGTCCTCTCTATGTTCTAGATGAAGTTCAGAGTTTTCCATATTAGTAAGTTCGACACATGTATCCATCCTGTGCCAGCTCAATGTGAGTAGCTGGTCAAAGCATTCTTGTTTGTTTGTATGTTTGTCCTCTCTGTGTTCTAGATAAGGTCAGAGAGATTTCTTGTTTGTATGTTCACCACATGTTCCTACCCTCTGCCAGTTCGGTTGAACATATCCTTCAGGATAACTATGCTTGCTTGTTTGTATCAACCTGCTCAGCCCCATGGTTGAGTCTGTCTGTTGGTCTATCTTCCGATTCTTTGTGTGTTAGTTTTGGAGGTGTTTGTTTTCCCTTGTATATTCATGCTTGTTTCTTATTTGTTCACGGACCTGTGTTCCTCCCCGTTTTGTCTTGACCCCTGGTGCATCAGTCCCATCCCCTGGCTTGACGTGAGAGTCTGAAGCCCTTTTTTTTGTTTGTTAGTTTGAGGAGCACAGGTCCGGTTTGTGTTGGCTCTGTTATTCTGGTTGTGTGTTTGTATTCCTTGTCGGTTTTGTTCTGCTCTGTTTGTTTGCATTGAGTTCATAAAACCCTCTTGCACCCAGGGAGCAGTGTGTGGGGAAGGTACCTTGCTCAGGGTACCTCAGAGGTGCTTGGCAGTCTTGGGAATTGAACCCATGACTTCCTGGTCACAAGGTGCATGCCCTAACCACTAGGATTCCAGCTGTCCCATATGCACACGCCAATTGCCAGTATAAATCTTTTTTCATATATTTAATATAAAAATTTTTTTTGTGCTGTCAAGCGCTTAAAATTTTTGAACAAATTAATTACATGGTGTGGCAATTAATTAATTGCACATACGTACAGACTTACAAGAAGCAGTTTTTTAACCATTTATTAATGAATACAAGCCTATAACTTAGGCTACAATGGACATTACATTTTTATTTGGGATGAGCCGGATACTCAACTGAAACGAGTATCCGGTACGGATAAAGCACTTTTGACAATTACGAGTATCATTCGAGTAATACGAGTCAATATCTGTGCTCGGATTGAATAAAAATTCTCATTGGGTAGCTGACTGTGCATGCGCTCTGTGCAGTGGTGTCTGTCAGTGCACGTGTAGCGCTTTAAGTAGTCCGTGTAGAACACACGTAGCGTTAGTTTCGTTTTTCAAGCCAGCGCATGTCCAGATTTAAAAATATATATATTTACATATTTGGCTGTTCAGAGCAGGGTGGGCATAAGGGGGGCCAGGAGCAATTCGAAGAGTTTTTTTTTTTTACTTCACGCCCTGAGTGACACTTTCTTGCTGTATTTTATAAAGAATAATAAAGGTAGTTGGGTTATAAATAATACTACAAATTAAGCTACACACTCACACACTGACACATACCTGGTGTGGAAATAAATAAATAAAAAAAGAAAAAGAAATCACAATGATAAAAAAAAAATTAAAAGTAAAAAAAAGAGAGTTATGTTAAGATGAAAACACTTGTTCATTACATTTTACTTCATAATTGCATGTGTTGTATTCATTGTTGCAAAACTTGTTCTGTATATAGTTTGTTATCGTGATCAAAACCACTGATCTGAAGCTCAATGCTGATACTGTCATGTAAATAATTTTCTAATCAGCAATAAATATAACAATTTCTGATGAATACATATCAATTGCATGCTTAAAATAACATACAAGTTAAAGCCCCGCCCATTTCAAGACAACCCGACCCACTTCCTCGTTAAACCCCGCCCACTTCAGTGATAGACCCCGCCCAGTCCGAGTACAGATACAGACCCAGATAATTCATCTGGTTAACAGATACAGCTACAGATAATGATAATGCTGTACTCGCTCATCCCTAATTTTTATCACTGACTGAACCAAACCTATATGACAGTTGTATGTTTTGATACACTACGTTTCCAAACTCTCTCACACGCACACTCCGCCCACAGCACTGAGACTCTGCCCCTCTGGAGGTCTGGATGGAGAAAGCTAACACGGCTACTTCAAGCCAAATTTTACCGCTATCCTGCTGCCTCTAGCTTGACCAACAGCTCTCCTACAGACACTTCGACCACGTTCAACACTTCCACACTCTTTCCCGATTGGCAAAATGTTGAAATAAAGATGTGTTTGTGCTTTGTGTTCACTTTCGCCTTGCATGGCCGTGCAGCTGCGCTGCAAAGTTGAACCGGGAGATGCGCGAGAGTCTTTTTCAAAAGGCAAATATTCCCCTTCAGAGTCAGAATCGGCAAAAAACATTCACAAGACCTTATTTATTAGCCATTTTGACGTTTTTTTCTTCCAAATCTCACTGAACTGAACTGCACTCTCTGGTTGGTCACGCAGCAGTGATCTGTGACTTGTTTCTCCTGATGTTTACTCTAAACATTGAACGGGAAGTAGTGATGTGCGGATAGATACTGAAATATCGATTCCTACAATACCGGTTATTTATGTTTTAGTATCGATTCTCGCATTCAAATGTCGATATTTTAGTCATTTGGTGTAAATGTGTAGTTTATTACAGGAACTCAGTAGAAAGTAACTATATTATTGGGATCATATAAATTAGAAGAAACTACTTACCGTCCTGCCCGCCATATTCATATGTGAAATACGGCTGTATAAACGTATCGTGGCACGTCGATGCGCTCTCTCGCAACAATAGCTGAGAGTCATGTGTCATGAATGTGGAAAAGTATGAATGTTTAATATTTTTCAGGGCTTTTTTGTTTCTTATTAAGGTAATTATTAATTATTAAACAACAAAAACAAATATTCTGGTGTCTTGTATCTATTATGAAGTTATAGTCTGAAATACACTATTCTTTATTTAGATTTTTCAAACACATAACATTTTTGTACAAAATATCAGTATCGGATTAGTATCGTCAATACCAGTCTGAATTTTACTTGGTATCGGATCGAAAAGTAAATCAGTGTTATCGCACATCACTAACGGGAAGAAAATGCGAAGCGTTAATTGTGTTAAAAATATTTTGTCTATGATTAATTAATCGAATTAACGCGTTAAATTCCCAGCCCTAATATTTTTATATACCCCACCAGACCAACAGTGTCTCTAACAGCCGCATTCACAACAATCTGATATTTTATTAGAAATAACATTTTGTGCACCTGACGACTGAATACATGGTCAGTGGGTGTGTTTACTCTCTGGCGGCTTATTGGTTGAGGGTGTGTGTGTGTGTGTGTGTGTGTGTGTGTGTGTTTAAGATGGAGTTTGGAGGGAAGAAAAGGATGAAACCACGAATGAAGAAATGTAAGACACACACACACATACAAACACAGACAAGAGGAGAAAACACAAAGTGTGTGTGTGTGTACAGATGCCTGGAATCTCACTCTGGACCCAAACTCAGCACACACTCGTCTCTCTCTGTCTGAGGGGAACAGAAAGGTGGAGTATGTGGGAGAAGATCAGCCGTATCCAGATCATCCAGACAGATTTGAGGAGTATCTGCAGGTTCTGAGTGTGGAGAGTGTGGGCTGGGTGGAGGGTGTGGGGCGTGTGATTGAACGTTGTTACTGGGAAGTTGAGTGTAGCCCTGTTGAGTCAAGGCGGGTCGTTGGTTCTGTGTCCGTCTCCTACTGTCACGGTTCTGGCAACGGCCACGAGAGGGCACTGCAGGACCGTGGCAGAAGGACCCAGCTGAAGGCTTTCACCATAATTCAGCGCCCATAAAAGACGCAGAGAACTTCAGCTGGGCACGGACTCGTATTGTCGTTTTCCCTACCTTCTCTCCTTCCTCCTATTCGACTCGACTCACCTCAGATCATCTCCCTTCTCTCTCGTTCTCTTCCTCCCTTTCCTCTTCGTTCCTTTTGTATTTTGTTCTCTTTATTTGGTTTGTTAAATCGTGATTAAAGTTCTTCATCATGAAAATCTGCGCTGACGTGTCCTCTCTCACCTTTACGAGGTCCCTTTATGGAAACTCTGTGACACCTACAGAGGAATCAGGAGGAAAACTTTTGGTTTGAAGAAAATAATCAGTCCTGGAGTCTGAATGTCATTGGTAACAGTTTGACACTGGCTCCATGGAAGCCTGATGGTTATGGTTTCTGTCAGACACAATAAGAAGAAAACTCTGATCTCTGATCCCCCCCAAAATTTCACCCGCAAAGTCGGAGTGTATCTGGACTGGAAGGCCGGTATTCTCTCCTTTCATGGCATCTCCCCTCACACACACACACCAACCTGCCTTTACACAGTCTACACCACATTTGCTGAGCCCATTTACGCTGGGCTTGAGCTTCAGACAAGGCCCTCAATGCAGCTGTGTGTATTACAATAGTGTGTGTAGGTGTGAATACGTGTGTGCTACAGTAAGGTATGAACTGTAGTTGTACTTCAGTTAGCAAAATGAAATTCTCTTAATACTGGTTTTTGGTTACTGGTGAGAAATTCCCAAGTTGTGTCCCGGTATTACAGTTACTTTTTATAAATTAACTAATCCAGATCCTGTTGGAGTGCAAAATTGCACCTCATTTCCACACTGAACGAATCAGTAACAGTAATGTCACATACATATATGCCACTGTTTTATTTGTTTCTGTTTTATTGTGTTCAGCTATTTTACTGGGTTGACCATAAAATTAGATTCAATTAGTTATACACACATATTTTACTTTATTGTTTTATTTTTGTCTATGTGTATTATTTATACTGTAACTATTTTCTTGTGTTCTTGATCTGTTGTGAAGTGTTAATCTGTAAAGCATCAGCTACACTCTAAAAGTATGAAAAAACATTAAAAAAAGAAAATATAAAGTAAAATATGTTGATTTTTCCCTATTTGTTCAGTTTAACTAAAAAGGTAACTTCAGGACTGTTGTAAAGCATCCCTGCATTTAATTTTGAATAAATATCTATAATATCTTTCATTATTCATTTTCAAACGGACCCGAGTAGGGTTTAAAAGTATATTTGTATGATGTTCTGAAGGTTTATAGAGTATTATAGAGATCTCTTTTTTGTATTTATTATTATTTTCTCAGAGCTTAAGGAGTCTATAGAGGTTTCTATGGGGTGAGTATGAAGACAGCTGTCAAAAAAGTTGCGCATTCTGGAAATATTTGTGTATCAATTTATAGTTGTGAATGAACAAAAAATTTGTTAACCTTTATATAAAATATGTAGTTGTCACGGCACAAAGACTCCCACAGAGACGCAGGTGCCGCTTGGTATATTTTATTAACAAAAACACAAAGGAACAGGGCACGATGGCCAACAGGAACATAAAAGCCAGGATAAACGAAAACCAACGAGGACTAACAAAAAACCAACTTGGACTAATGACCGCATACCGAGATGCGGTCGCTTTTGCTATTTATAATAAACCCCACACAGAAACACCCAACAGAAACCCAGAACTGAAGCTCTCCTCATTACTCCCAGGTGAAACCCATATTCCACTAACTGGCTGGAGTAATGAGGAGGAAACTGACCAAATAAGGAAATACACTAAACACAAAGACGGGGGTGCCCTCTAGCGGGCACCGCCCGTCACAGTAGTGTGTATTTTTTCTTTTAGAATATGATTTTTAAAAGTTACTGTTTTAAAGATTTCAAAGGGGGATTTTAATGGCTTTTGTTTCTTCATTACGAAAACGACATGACATTCATTAATTTACTGTCAAAAATATGTTTCCAGGCATAATGAACTGAGGAGAACATGCATTGACTCCACAAACGGTGCAGGTAGGGGTGGCAAAATGAGCCAGTGTGGCATCAGGCCCAAGGTTTCATGACCTGAAATTTAAACCCCTGTGGAAGCCGATATGTTACTGTCTGATTTCTCTGCATTTAACCCATTCACTAAGTGAAGCAGGGGGCTGCCGCCAATGAGGCACCTGAGGAGGATGGTACCTTGCTCAAGGGTACCTCAGCGGTGACGCTAGTAGTTGGGATTTGAACCCCAATACTCTAAATGCAGGGCCAACGCCACTAGGCCATCCAGCTGCCCACACTAGGCCATCCAGCTGCCCAGTACCGAGACTTACACCAAACCCGCTCTGAACCTCCATATTGACCGTAAACTCTTAATATAGAGGGATTTTAGAAAGTATGGGTTGTGGCAGCCTGGTGAGTAGGATGTTTTGGTGAACTTTGGTGACTTATGATGCCTGCAGTAAATTTTGGAATTGCGTAAATTGATTTAATTTAGTTTTACAGGTTAAAAACACACGTGGACTTCAGCACCAATGTACGTCTATCTCGATGAGAGCGTCAGCTTTAACTGAAAGGTACTGGCATAGGCAGTTCTACACAGGGGCCAGTGGGGCCCCTTATGGCCCCCCTACACAAGATAGGAATAATAACAACGTCAGAACAATAGTAGTGTGCATATGTGTTTGGTTGCGGGGGTGGTGCGAGAATGTTTAAAATGGAGTTGCTCCACCTTAATGAAGAAGTTCAGTTCATTTTTCCTGGTCACAGTAAGTCATACTGCATCCTAAACCATGTGCTCAAGGCGGGGAGTAAACAATCAGCAGTGTGTGTACGAGCTGGCACGAGCTGCAGCTCACATGTAGCACACATGGCGCTCGAGCCTTGTCCTTGTAGGAGGGAGACCATACACACATTCACACTGGAATGTTACTGTACTGGGACTGGAATGTGACTGTTCTAGGGCAGTACTAGGGCTGTACCAACTGTAGCTGAGCTGTACTGGGACTGGAGCAGGGCTGGAATGTGAATGTACTGGCAAAGAAGCGAAGCTGTACTGGGGTTGTAGCAGGACTGTAATGGAACTGGAGCAGGGCTTTACTGGGGTTGTAGCAGGGCTTTACTGGGGCTTGATCGGGGCTGTACTGGGACTGGAGCAGGGGTTCACCGAGGCTTGATCTGGACACTGGGGTGAAGCTATACTGGGGCTGTACCGGGCTGTAGTGGGGCTGGAACATGACTGTACTTGGACTGGTGCAGGGCTGTTCTTGGGGCTGTTCTGGGATGAGCAGGACTGGAAAGGAACTGTACTGGGACAGTAGCAGGGATGCAAAGGGGCTGTACTGGGACTGTACTGGGACAGTAGCAGGGCTGTAGTGAGGCTGTACTGAGATAGTAATGGAGCTGTAGTGGGGCTGTACTGGGACTGTATCAGGGATGTAGTGAGGCTGTACTGGGATTGTACTGGGACAGTGGCGGGGCTGGTGTGAGGCTGTAACCTGACTGTACTGGGACTGGAGTGGAGCTGTTGGAGGCGTCGGGTGGCTTGCAGTTCTGTGAGCTCCTTTTCAGTTTTAGAGCTGGTCACGTTAAATGTTTTATGGATATATAAAAAATATTATTTGAATATAGAAGAAAACTAAAATTAGCAATAAATGTTGCCCTTTGTAAAAGTAAACAAGGATTCTAAGGTAATTGTTCACAGAAAAAATCAATGCCTTATGCTTTCTTGCAGAAAATAATTAAATTATTAGTAAATTAAAGGTAGTTTGGGCGTTTTTTTTTAGTTTGCTTTGAAAAAATACTCCACCCATTTTGCAAACATTTAAATGATATTATGGGTAATCTGTTTCCACAGACTTCTGATACTTGCTGCCATGGGAGAAATGTGCAGTGAGCTGGTACAATGTATATTTGACTTTTATTTTTGTTTGATTTATTTAGTTTCAGATTTGTGGTGCGTTGTCCTCCACCTCGTCAGTTGAATTTGTCTCCATCTAGTGTTCATTTGCTGCACCTGCAGACCCCGTGTTGATCATCTGCATTATTTAAAGCTGCTGCGTTTGCATATTTTAAAAACATGTGGAGAGTTTATTTCATTGTTTATTTGTTTATTTCTGAGGCAAGTTAACTGCCAATTTGAAGAATTGTAGTATTTGTGCGTATGTGTAACACTAATCGTTCTGTGTTTGTGTGTGTGTGTGTGTGTGTGTGTGTTTGTGTTTGTGTATGTGTTTTGGAGGTATAAAAATCCCACAAAAACCTCACAATAAAACAGCAATGTGAGAGATACGGTGGTGTAACAAAACTCCCCAGAGTAGAGAAATTGAAATATAGCAAGGAAGGACTGAATGTTGAAGAACAAAACTACACAAATGCTATAATATATATTTATATGTGTATTAGTGAGACCCCAGAGGGGTGCAGCGGGTAGCACTGTTTCCTCATACCTCCAGGGTTGTGAGTGTATGTGTGTGGGAGGAGTTTGTATGTTCTCCTTGTGGTTGTGTGGGTTTCCTCTGCCTTCTAGTAAGGATAAAGCGGTTACAGAAAATGAATGTGTGTGTATCCATACTGCATACATGTTGATTATAATGCAGAGATATTAAGGTTTTTGCTGGTAAAGTCATGTCGTTTTTGTTGGCTCATTTTAGAAGAAAGTGCCGATGGAGATGGAGAACGTCTCGGCATTTGTGAGATGGACCCCAAGCAGTGATAAATCCCGTCAGACAGACGATCTCTGCCAGGAGGCCATGGTGCCTGGGCCGGACCAGACCAGCAGGACGCTGGTTAAGGTTGTGGACCTGGTAGGGAACTGTGTTAAAGTGTGGGACTTTAATCTGGTCATCCCTAAGGGAAAGTCCACCAGTTTACATAAATTCCCCCATAATTCACTAGCTGAGATTCAACCAGAGAGTGTTTGTGAAACATTGAATTGAAGAGACGTCCTAAACATAAACCCTTTCATGGTGGAGGGATACATGCAGGGCGTGGTGAGGTAAAATAGTCCCCCAAGAAAAGAGATTTAGTTCAGATTCACTATTTTACATCATCAACGTCCATATAAACACTCAGAGACACGTGGAGCTTCACTGGGGGGACGGAGAATAAATCGGCTGTATTTGTGTTGGAGACGTTTGGTTCCGTTCACCAACCCTGGAAAGAAAACAGGGTCTCTGCAAAAGACCAGGGTTTACAAAGAACACACTCCTACATGTTAGTGATTGAACTGGAGTTAATCATGTTGGTATTAAAGGAAACAGGGACTAAGAAAAATTGAGTGACTCATCATCAAAATTACAAACAAAATTCCCACCTACTTGTTTATTAAAGTCATCATCTACCCCGGATTGCATATTTAATAAAGGCCATGTAGATACAGTCCTGTAAAAAGTCTTGATCCCCTCATTTCTTCATGTTTTGCTTCAAGAGATTCATACTTTCTCTTATTTTAGTGTGTTCTTTAGGAACAGTTCTCCAGGCTTCCTGTAATTTCGAAGACTCTAATTTCCAGTCCAGTCCCTGAACCGGACCAGTTTCAGATTAATGTTTTAGTTTCATTGATGCAGAACAAAGAGCGTCTAACCAGTGAAGAACCAGGAGCAGATGGTTCCAGATGATGGGGCGGTGATCAGTATACTGGTGGTGCTGAATGCTGAGTGGCTGGAACTCCTTTATCTAGGCTCCTTGTGACTCTTTGCAGCCTGTCAGTAAAACATTTGATTAAAAATTCTTTCTTTTAATCTTATCAGTGTGACAAATATCGGACAGTCTGACAGAAAATAGGATTTTTACACCTAGAAGTGTTTTCAAAGCGAAATATAAATAAACGAGATAGACAGTACTGTCTGTAAGTATGACGTTTCACTTCTAAACCCTCAGTGCTGCTCCGGCCTCTCTGGACTCCTGGTTTCCCAAAAGCAGCGGGGAAGTGGGAATACTGCACTGACTCTTGACTACCGCTTGTTCACAGCCAGAGGGTCCCCAGATGCTGATGAATACGAGCCTGATGAGGAGATTCTGTGTTTCAACTAACTGAGCGTGCAGCTCTGTCTCACAGGTGTATTTTCTCTCTCTCTCTTTCTCTCTGTCTCTCTCTCTCTGTCTGTCTGTGTCTGTCTCTCTCTCAGATCCTTTTAGACAAAGCTGGATTTTTGGCATGAAGGATGGGAATACTTGGGACAATGTACCTGAAGACAGAACTGAGAAGTGCACCACAGGGACGTGTGGGAGTGTAAACATGTGGCCGTAAGCAGAAGAGGACTGATCTGTAGTTCAGTCAGTCAGAGCTGGGGAAGCATTCCAGGACGTGGTGGAGTTAATTTTTATGGAACATTGTTGGACGAGCTCCAGAATTTTCATTTGCATTTGTTTGTTCCTTAAAGGGGCAGTAAAAAAAAAAAAAATCCACAGATGTTCCACCTCAACCAAATCAGTCCCGGTCAGCCAAGAACTTCTACCTTAAGGTGGATCAGACTTGTGGACGTGGTTTAGGGTGGCAGTATGACTTAAGGACTCAGTCATACTGCGTCTTAAACCATGTCCACCAGTCTGATCCACCTTAACGAAGATCTGGATGTGGTTTGAAGGTCCAGAGAAGTTTAGAGGGGGTGTTTATAGTAAAGACAGTGGAACAGTGTGGGTGGAAGCTCCTTGGTCATCTGGCCAGTCTGGGAGACTCTGTGGTTCACTGTGAACCAGGTTAGAGGGTTTAAGCACTCTCTCTGTGGCGCCACCTGCCTGCAGGCTTTAGGAACTGCAGTGTGAGGTCTTGACCGAGAATAGGGCTGTTTTTCCAGAATCCAGTTTTAGTGGATCATCTCCAGGCCACAGGGACACTTGAGAGTTTGAAAGATCTAGCACTGGTGCAGCAGAGTAATTGAGCACCTGGAACTCATTGGAATTCAATGCAAATAGCGGTTGAATTTAATTCTAGTTCATTGTCAGGGAATGAAGTAGATTTCTGTACTTAACCCAAACCAGGCATGAAGCAAATGTGGAAATATTACTTAAAGTTGCAAAACATTTTTAAATAATTCTGGATGGACAAGTGATGCGCTATTGTGGAGTTATTGATGAGTTTAAAAAAAATATATGTTTGTACAAGGTGCCTCGTCGGTGCCGCAGATTCAGTTCCCTTAACTGAAATTAATGTAATTGTTTATTATCTTTCCGATCAGTAAAAGAGGAGATATCTGGGCTGGTTATCTACTCTGCTTGGACAGAGTCAGTACATCGATAGTAAGGGATACTATGTATTGCTTTATTTTACGGTCCCTTATGTTCTAGTGCAGCGTTTCTCAAAGTGTGGGGCGCCCCCCCCCCCTAGTGGGGCGCGGAGGTACTGCAGGTGGGGGGCGAGGAATCGGAATAAAATGAGCATTTTTATATCAGCATGACTTGAGAGTGGCAGTATCAAGCATGCAACCCCGTTTTGAAAAGATGTGTAGTGCAAAACAGGCTCATT
>JBBMFX010203367.1:0-20879 GCA_037832545.1 Rhabdalestes septentrionalis | reverse complement strand
GTGTGTGTGTGTGTGTGTGTGTGTGTGTGTGTGTGTGTGTGTGTGTGTGTGTGTGTGTGTGTGTGTGTGTGTCTAAAGGGTGTGTATGTCGGACGGGTGCAGAGAGGGTCCTTAAATCAGGAAATTCAGGAAAAGAGCCGTTAACTGTCTGCTGCTTATCTCTAAGCCGCTGGCAACGAGCCAACACGCCTAACGACATCCGGACTTTGTGTTTATCATCCACCAGCACATTAGAAACATTCACACAGATTCATTAAATACTACTTCCTTTTCTTTCCTTCTCCCTCTATCATTAAAACTCTACTTTTTTCTCTCTCTCTCCCTTTCGTTCTTTCCCTCTTTTGCTGTTACCCTCTTTCATTATATACTTTCTCTCTATTTGAACTATCTTTATCCTTCCCTCTTTTTCACTCTCTCTTTCTCTCAGTTGTATCAGAATCATTATATTACCTGCTGTTTATATTTTTTCATTTGTTTTGTGATTTTGTGGTTTTGTGATTTGTGATATTTGTCCTTCTGTTACCCACTCTCATCATCTCTAAACATAAATTATTGCTCATAAAAATGAAAACATTATAAATAAATCAGTGCATCCCTTCTGCAGGTTTTCAGTGCAAAATGAAGAGTGTCCAGGGCTATGAGTCCCAATAAATCCTGTCCTCTGATTGGTCCCGTCTGTCCACCTGCTGCCCGCTCCAGATGCTCTGGAAAGGATGGGCAGCGTTAGCAGTCTGATTCCAGGCCACAGCCTCCACACCAAGCACTGCAGGGCATCGGAGGCAGGGCACAAGAAGACCTGCCGCAGGCCGGGGCGGAGCCTGGATGCCCTTCTGAAGCACGGCCTCGCCGACCACACCTCCAACAACAACCTGAAGACCAGCTACCGGTCCGGCAAGAGCGAGGACTTCTTCTATATCAGAGTGAGCCACGCACCCAGAGCGGCCGAGATCGAGCAGAACCGTGGAGCCACACAAGACCTGGAGCCAAGGCCCACAAAACCCGAGAAGGTACAAGAGTGTTTAATCTTGGAAAAACACATTTTCTTTTATGTTGTTGTTTTTAAGTTCTGTAAACACTGCTCGTGTCTCAAAATGCACGATTTGCTCCACACTTCACACCTTATGAGTTTAGTCCCACCTATTCAGCCTACATCAGTTTAACCCCACTCATTCAGACCATTCAGTTCAGGATAATTTATGTACCCCATTTATTTAGCCTACAGCAGTTCAGCTCCACCCATCAGTCAGTGGCAGTTTAGTTCCACCCATGCAGCCTAGAGTAGTTTATCTCCACCCTATTGAACTTTATTCAGCCTATCCAAACATTCAGCCTTTAACCCCTCAGCAGTTTAGCCCCTCCCATTCATCTCACATCAGTTTAGTTCCACCCATTTTGCCTGGTACCACTGAAGCAATGCAGAGTGTTGTTCCTACAATAAGCCTGAAGTTGGGAATGGAGCATAAGGGAATTCAAACTATTCAAGAATGGCCAACGTGTGTATCCATACAGGCAATGAGAACACAAAGAGAAATTAAGGTCAGTACTTAAGATCAAACCAGATTTGGGTCTGGACTCAAAGGTCTGGACCCAAAGGTGGTGAATGTTCAGGTTCACCACAGCATTTGTTAATCATTTGAATCCTGTAAATGATTTGTGAGGAACTATGCAAATAAAGTGGGTAGAAGTGATTGTATGAACCACACAAAACCATCCCCACCACTGCACCGCCTTCGGTCCAGGGCTTAGCGGAGTCTGCTCTGCTTAATTAAGGCTCCAGCCTGACGAGGTCGGAATGCCTTGATCTTCTGAGAGGTTCACTCCAGCAATTCCTCTCCCTCAATAGGCCCCGTTATCAAACCTGGGCGGTGTGTGGAGAACCAGATTCCTCAGGCATGGAGTCACTGCTCTGGAACGCTGAGTTAGCAAAATGCTGCTAATATTAATACCTACCTCCTCCCAAAGAGTAGAGCAGGTGGAGAAGTTGGGGGTGGAGAGAGAAAGAGAAAAGAATGCTGTGCAAACAGATGATTTTCAGGTTCTGCTAACGTAAGCAAATGCTGCTAAAGTGGACAAACAACACAGTATGGCTAAAAACAGCATTTATAGCAATGTGTCTAAAGCCTGATTCATGCTCATGCAAAGGCAAATGTGCTCCTACACCGCGCTGTACCATTGGAGCCCATTTGTGTTCATACTTGCCTAACCGTGCTGCAAAGAAATTCACCACCAGGACAGCAGGAGGCGCGCTTCTAACTTATCGGTCTGAGTTTTGAAGAAATTCTCCGCCAGAAAACCAGTTGTGCGTCCTTGTAGTCTTTCAGAGAGGAGTTGTACAAATGGTCGTACTTCCTCACTTCTTCGGCAAGACGTTCTTCGATCTGCTCCATGTCTTCAAGACTGGGTCAACACTCGTGCTGTTTATATTTTTAAAGGGAAACGACGTCGTACCTGAAATTACGTTGGGTTCCAAGGCTAACGTCGGCTAACCAATCACAGACGTCCAGAATCCAGCGCGGACGTCGGATGCTTAGAAAATCGAGCTCGACTCCAACCCTGTTGGATCGCCCATACGACATCATATCATGGCGATCCAACTGATCCGACGTGCTGGAGCAGTATAAGTATGAATCAGGCTTAAGAGTGATGGTGGAATACTTGCCTCTGGACCAAGAGATCATGAGTTCAAAGCCTACGTTCAGCATAACATCACTGGGTTCCTGAGCATGTCCCGTAACACCAAGGTACTCCAGGGAGACTGCCCCCTGTAGTTTGGAAATTAATGTCACTTTGGATAAGCGTGTCTGATAAATGCCATAAATATAAATGGCTCTACAGTCAGAATAATATATCAAACTGAGAGAAATCTGCATGTAGAATGGGATCTAGAACTGACTGGAATCTGCTTACACTATCACTGTGCAGGCAGTGACTTATCTAGTACTGAACAAAACTTGTTTACACTAAAGCACTATAACCAGTGACATATCTAGAACAGACTGAAACCTTCTTTTGCCACAGCTCTACTGTTAGTGGTGTCTCTATAACTGAACAAAGTCTGCTTGTTCAATAGACAGTGATAACTCTAGAACAAACTTAAACATCCTTACAATACTGTTCTACACACTGGGGTGTATCCAGAACCAACTGAGACCTGCCTATGTTATGGGTGTATAGTCAATGAGGTTCCAGAAACTTAATGAGACCTGCTTGCACTACAGATGTAAATCAGTGACCTATCTAGTGTCAAAAATACAGTCTGTTATATATCTACAATTTGCAGGTATCTAGAACTTTTAGAACTTTCAGAACTTTCATTTATATAATCACTTACCAAGTAACTCTTCTGACTTCTCTTCTGCTCTTTTTAACCAGGGTGCAGAAAAGTCCTCAATCTGTCCGACTTCCCTCAAAGCAATTCTACCCCGTAGCAGCAGCTCTTCAGTGGAGACCCACAACAACCTGAGCACCATTCTGGGGTCGAGGCTCAGCCCGATTGACCGGCCCAAAGATCTGCAGGATCTTTCTGGCACTCTTTCGGATTCAGGCAGGAACTCCATGTCCAGTCTTCCGACACATAGCACCAGCGGGAGCAGCCACACAGAACATCTAAGCACATCTACTGGTCATCTGCGGCGTTATGGAGGCTCCTCGCCAATCTCAGGGTTGGAAGTGGGAGCAGTCAGTGGGAATTCTGGATCCAACTGGACGGATGGTGGAGGCAATAATAACAGGATCAATGGGATCAGTGGAGATAATGGGGGTATGAAGCCCAACACCAGATCTGTTGGTGTTCTGAGTGATGGTTTGACAGAACCAGTCCCTCTGAATACTGAGATTAGTACTGATGGCCCAGAGGACACACTAGATCCAAGACCCACCAAATCTGGAGGAGGTGTCCGTTCCCCGATCACTACAGATGAATCCCTGATCCAACAGCTGGAGAAGAAGCTTCTGGAACGTGAGTCGGAGCTGGCGGATCTTCAGTCCTGCTTCGAGGAAAAGGAGTCAGACGCCTGCCAGTTTTTTGAAGAAAAACAACGTTACTGTGCAGAGGAGATGGCCGGGCTGAAGCAACGCTGCTCCACCAAACTCCGACAGGTCAGACACCAACATCTGATTTCCTTTAACCCTTTAATTGTATAAGTAAAAATATGGATTCAACAAAATGAAAACAGTCTAAAATCCATGTTTACTCTCCTACACATTCACTGATTGCTGCTCTTTCGCTCCAAGGGCCACCAAGAAATAAGGATTAGGATAAAGTTAGAGTGAGATTTAACCTGTCCTGAGTGTGTGGATAGCTCTCTGTGCATTGTATATAAATATAAGTAAAAGAAAATGTGCAATGTGTTAGATGATTTTGCAAAGAGGAAAATCACAACTGACAATATAACCAGTATAGCCCATGTAAATAGTATAACAGTACAAAACAAGAGAAAATAGCAACCTATTGCTACTAGCTATACTAACATACTTCAGTCCATGATTATAGATAACAGTGAGTCGTAGAGTGTCAAAAACTACACAGTTGAGTCCATTAGAGGCTACCGAACACCTCCACAATGTTTGTCATTATGCGAATTGGTGCAAGCAGTGGGTACCAGCTTCTGTTGCTTAGCCTCATGGCTCCAGTGCTAAAATGATTAAACACGGGTTGAACCACCAAGCAGTTTAGCATCACCTCCACTTTTCAGTCATGTAAAGCTAAAAGTGGTATGGTGTGTCCTCCACCTATAGGCCTCCCAGCGTGCTTTGAAGGCGCAGCAGCTCCTCCAGATGCAGGTGCTTCAGCTCCAGCAGGATAAGGAGCACCTGCAGGATCAAGTGTACCAGCTAACACAGGAAAGAGAAGCGGCCGAAAATCAGCTGAGGAACTACAGGAGCCAACAGACGCAGCTAGCACCCACACTGGAGGAGACCCAGTGGGAGGTGAGGTGGCAGAGATTTGATGAATCATGATTTTGATGTAAAATATCACTGATTCATGAAGTATGGATTAAAGTCATTGTTTTTCAGTCATTTACTTACAAACAAAAGTGTTCCAATGAGCCACACTGTCATTCTGACAGAGGTTTACAGAGTAAAATAGCTTTATATGCTTTATAATGTGCACATTAGTCACACTGTCATTCTGACAGACTGCAGTACAATACATGAAGAGTAGAGGGCGATATAACGTCTCTGTAAAGCTCATATGATCTACATCAGGGGTGCCCAAACCTGTCCAGAAAGGGCTGCTCTCGGTGGTTCTGACAGTTTTAAATATGCTACAGGAGGTTGTTATTGTTGTTTGTTTCTAAACAGTGCATTTTGTGTGCAGGTGTGTCAGAAGGCGGGTGAGATTTCTTTGCTGAAGAAGCAGCTGAAGGACACTCAGGCTGATGTGGTGAATAAACTGAGTGAGATAGTGAGTCTGAAAGCCTCTCTGAGGGATGCAGGGAGCAGATTGGATGAGCTGGAGCAGAAGAACAGGGAGTGTGAGGAAGCTCTACACTCACGCAGCACTGAGGCAGAGGTGAGTGTGTGTGTGTGTTTTTGTGTTTGTATGTATGTGTGTGCTTTCAAGACAATCTAATACCAGCAGTCATTAGCTCCAGAAAAAAATAAGAGACCACGGCAACAATGTCCACGTTCTAAGTTTTTATGTTTTACAGGTGCAAGTATTGAGCTGAACGGCATTGCCTTAGGTATTTAGAAGTGCTGACAATAGTTCTCTTAAATTCCATATATAAATATTGTTTTTAAATCACCTTTTTAAAGGAAATGACAAACTATAAAAATAAGGGAAATGATTACAGAAACAAATCTCTTGTTCACCGAAAAATGGCAATAATTATGAATTTAAGAATTTATACTTTTCCTAATTAAATAAGATTTGATTCCAGTGATCATTAACCAGTCCCTCATAAAGCAGAATGAGGTGCTTATGTAGGAATTTAACAGAAACTGGCAAAGAATGGTCATACTCATAGAGATGCTGATTTAAAATCATCTCTTATCTTTTTCCAGAGCTGTATAAGTGTGTGTGTGTGTGTGTGTGTGTGTGTGTGTGTGTGTGTGTGTGTTCATAGATGCACTGTTCTCATGTACAGTAACCATGTACCTGATCTCTAGTGATAGCTAGGAGTATTTTAGGAGGCAGAAGGATGAATTATCAGTCCTGAATTCTCGTTAAAATATTTTTGTGGAGGTTTAGATGCTCTCTTGCTTTACACAGGCCTGTCAGTTCTGAGTGACACTTTAAAAGGGAGTTTGACAGTACCGTGCAGTTTAAAAGGAACAGAAAATGGAGTGGGTGCTGTATTTTGGGATGTAGATGAGAGTGGTGGAGGAAATGGTGGGTAGTGCAGGCTGGTTCTGTGGCTGCCTAAAATTGGGGGCCTAGGTTCTCATGCCTTGTTTTGCACACTAAAGGAAATGTTCCTGTTCTGGCAAAAGTATGTGGCATGGCTGTAGTAGCAGCCATGTCTTCTGCATCTCCATTTATTATACATGACTGCATGACATACATGGTCATAAAACCCCTAAAGCGAGTCTGTATGGCCTCGTTTGCATCCTGTAACTGGATGTAGTGTGGAAACGCAGTGAAGTCTAATCCCCACAGTCAGAGAGGGATCTGGAATATTGAAACCAGGTGTGAACCGAACCTTTGAAATGACTGAATAACTCGATAGTTTCAGGCAGGTGTGAGGATGCAAGTGTGTAGTTTGCACACTAGTTTCTGATTGGGTATAAGCTTCCATTACTTATAGCTCCATTAGCCTCATTGCCACAGTGCAACTAAAGAAGCAACTTCAGACATCAAACATGTCTTGGCTGTTAAGGTGCAATTTGTGTGTGTGTGAGTGTAAGTGACATAGAGTGCGTGAAAGAGTGTGTGACTAGTCTATTAAGTTGTGCTTTTATACTGATCTGTGGCCAGTTTTTATTTCTTTTCCCTTTTTTGTTGTAACATTACTTCTTTAACAGTTCAGTTTTTCTCCTAAGTTGCTTCCTTTTCCCCCAGACTCAGGATGGCATCACCCAGACCACACATGGCAAAAGCTTCCACATGCATTTTTGATCCGCTAGCTGCCCTGTATTGTTCAGCACTGCTGCATCTCAAGGCAGTTTGAGCATGCAGGTGCTCCATTGGTCATCTTTATGTAAGGATGGCTGATTGTGCTTCATAAACAAAAGCCAGATGTTCTTGACCTTGGATAACTCACAAGTCAACACAGTTTGGACAAAAAGCTGTGCTCGAGCGCTTATAAAGGGTTTAAATGAACGCTCAGGTTATGGGAGCTCTTTCACGTCAACAAAAGATGAAGTAACTCCAAGAATGTCATGTTGAAAGAGGTCGAGTGTCTAGAAACCTCTAAAAGAATCAGTGAGCTACGGCTTGTATTACTTTCAGTGAGGTGAGGAAAATGGGGAAAATGGTCACAACCACTGGATCAGGTTAATGAGCTTTTGTGGCCTTCCTCATTGTATTTTAATTTTATTTCATGTTTATCATCTATTTATACCTTTTTTTTCCTTTACTGTAACTCATCATGTTGTGGTAGAACCCAAAAATGTTTATACAGAGAATGAACGAAAGGTTTGACTCTAAAATATCGGTGCCTTTTGTTTTTGTTCCCATGTTAGTCCCTGACCTCCTTTAGGGTTCAACTCTATGGCCCTACATCATGTGCGGTGTGGTTAATGCTGCAGAATTTGGCAAATCGTCAAATGTATGGAATGCAATTGCTGTCCAAACATGCGCTAATGTTGAGAGCCTGCGATTGTATCTTAATAGTCCTACCAGAGGTATTTTATTGCATTTGCTAACATTACTGCTGCTGGTAAAACCCTGTTTCCAGACTGTGTGATCATGTGGCGTTTGGTTGTGAGCAGTCAAAATAAAAACTGTACACACCTGTAGGCTCTGACGTGTCTGTCTTATAATATTTACTGTGGGAAATTCTCCATTCTCTGCTGGTCAGTACTTGTGTATTCTTTACAAAGCAGCAGTGAAAGATGCTCCAGCATAGAGCAGTTCATGGATAGAAGAAGAGTTTAAAGGCAGTCAAGAGTTTTGGAAAAAATAAATATATGACACTTGTTGACCTTTTGGAGGCAAAAAAAAGAACATGAGCAAATTTTATATTATTAGTATCATTTTTTACATTTCTAGATATAAGATTCTGGTCACAAATGGCCTATTCAGGTTCCATGATGGCTGTTTAAAGGTAAGCCTGTTGAATGTCTTGTGAAGTGTGATTGGCCAAAGACAGCCATGAGTTTTGCCTGTTATCATTGGGGTCTCTGTTATGAACTAGTTTAAAATAAAGCATGCAAATTATCAGCTTCATGGGATATAAGCATGCTGAGGAACAGCTATTACCTGTTATAGCCCTCCATGTCACTCTGCCATGTACCAGAACCCACCAGCAACACTGGAATAATATGTGGTTCATCCGAATCACACTAAGCATTAAAAGAAATAATTGGGGATATTGTACATCACTGTGGATAGGAGCGTCTGCTTAAGACTGACTTTGTACATGGAGGCTCTTGCAGATTAGGCTCATTAGGACTAGGTGATAAATTTAGTTTGCCAAAGTAGCTGTTGCATGTTGTCCGAATTTGGCAGAAAGTGAAACAAACATTGGATTTATATTAAATATAGTCCAAACTGCAGTTTACTTTAGTCTAAAGGTATCATCTGGAAAAAAAACATTGCATTTTACACTATTATGCTGTACTATAGCGCCCCCTTGAGGCAGACAGACCAGGCTGTGCCTCTGAGTATCAGTTAGGAGTTCTTAACCTTTTAAACAAGTACAAAATACAGTTTGGCTTTCATGGTTTGTTCATAGCCGAATGAGAGTGAAAAGAAATTACCTAGAAAAATATTTAAAGTTGGGTGAGTTTCAAATAGTGCTACATTTAAACTGTAGATTTATATACCTTTATTAAAAACAAAAATAATTAAGGGTATTTTTCAAGTGAGCAAGTCTGCTGTCTTTTGTTGTGGTTAGTTCCTTTATCTACCAGCCCATAGCCCACCTCTTATTAAGTGCTGGTTTAACTGTAGCAGTTATTCCAAATTTTGGGCCCTGACCTTCAAAGAACACTGTAATTAGACCATCCTTTTCTGTCAAAACACTTGGAAGCATCTCAATTTAAGAAATTTCTTACCATAAGCAATGTCTTTGGCCCTTTTTCAATCAAGTTTTTACAGCAGTGAGACTGTTCTGGTGAAAACCATTAATGATCTACCTCTTTTTGTATTGTAGATTTAACCCTACAACAGTTAATCACTACATCTTTTTCACCTGTCTTTTCTCTGCTTATTTCAGGGCTCATATTTGGTTTTCATTTGATCTTGATAGTAGATCCCCATTGTAAATCTGTTGGTAAACATGAATCTCTCACTCAGGGTGTTCCCCATGGTTCAGTCCTGGGCCCCCTGCATTGCACCATATGTTTCCCTTTGGCCAGATTATTCAGTAACTCTGTGTAAGCTTCTACTGTTACGCAAATGGTGCACAGTTTTACCTCATTGTAAGATCTTCCACAGCTCTCCTTCTCACTTTATTATTAGCATGTATAAATGTTAGCTACCAGACTTATGTACAAAATGTTCATTTGCGTTCCATTATAACACATTTTTTAATTAATCACAAGTAATTTTTTTATGGATCACTACGATAAAAAGCCAAATAATAAAATTATAAATATGATATGGTTTACCAGACAAGTGTTAGTTATTCAATGATCTCTTAAGTAACAGCCAATGTAATGAAACAGAAAAGTTTGAAATAATGTGGTCACTGACCAAAAGCCACATATTTTTATTGTTTGTGAGTATATTTTGCTTTTCTTTAACTATACAGCAAAAAAAAACAATGGCTGTGCCAGTTAGGAAATAAATGGGCCTCAAACACGGGGTCAGTGCAGGTCCTTATTTATAAAAACGTATAAATGTAGCATGATTTTTTAATTTGTTTTCATTGACTGTACAAACGTTCTTAATTGCTGTGTTGCCGCCACAGTATTCAAAACAGCGATCTGGGATTGTACCGAAACTGTTACGTATTTGATTCTGGAAACAACATATAAATGAAATTCATTATTGGCAGTACATCATTATTGGCAAGACTGATTCAAAACACACTGTAAATGTTATGTGGCAGAGTGCATCCCTGCTCCAAATGTAGTTTGAGATACATGATGAATCCCGTTGTATTTAGTGCTGGTCACTAATGAGCGGATCACTAAAGTTTCCTGTTAATGGTAAGTAATATCAGGCCTGTGCACGCATTTTACTCAGTCAGACCACTTTCACTTTCTAAATGTAAATGTAAGGATGGTCATTTGTAAACAGTGTGAAATTCTTCCTCTAAGGATGTTCATTTGTAAACAGTGTGAAATTCTTCTTCTATTTTTAACAAATTCATCGAGGAATGCTGCCGGCAGCCAGAAACACAGCGCCCGGGGTGCAGTGTGCGGTGACTGTACCTTGCTCAGGGAACCTCAGTGCTGCCACCTGGAGTCCTGCGATTCAAACCCATGATTTTCCAGGAACAGGAGCAACTCCCAAACCACTAGGTCCTGGATTCTCAGTCATTGGGCCGGGGACCACCACTGGGCCGCGAAGGCTTTTGATTGGGCCGCGGATCTAAAATCTCGACAGGCAATTGGTCCACAAATGGTAATTTAATGTCATCTAATGTGCCCAAGTGGGCCTTGGCAACATGCTGTGATAGATAGGTGGGCCTTAATTTTGAAAAGTTTGAGAAATATTGCACTAGGGCATCAACTGCCTCCCACTTAACCTACTTTCAAAGGTGGTCAGGGATCCATATGACCACATAATGTTCATAATGTGAGCACTAAAGCACCATTGCGAGCCAGTTTGGAAATCGTTCGCTGTCTGAGTCAAACAAGCTGGTTTAAAGGAATGCGAGCAAGGACAGGATGGTCATAGAAGAACTGCTGTGGGAGAGTGAAGTAGTAAACGTGCCCGAAACTCTTCCCCCGGCCAAAATCGTCAAGAAATCTTATCACGAGTGTCCACTGGGCCAGCTGTAAAAGACTGTGGGCAGGACAAATGATGATGTCGAGTGTGAGCAGGCTCTCCTTGTCCCTGGGCTGGTATTTTTTTTACTCTTTGTCCTTGATTGACTCTTCTCATTCTTAATATACGCCTCTCGCCTGTTGCTTTGGGAAACTCCATTAATCTGGTGTTTGGCAGCAGCAGGGTTCGGGCTGACACTGCAGTCTGTCCTGGACTTCAGATTGAGAAGTCACAGATTATTTTTACATTCTCACAATAATAATTCACCGCAAGCCCAAACAAGGCCTCTGCAGAGGTGCATTGTTTCAGCATTAACAGAAAATTATAAGCCTTTTACCTGCCTTTAATAGTCATAGAACTCCTAGGAGCTTGATTACTAAGAGCTGGTGTATTAGGCTTGACAAAAACAGAGTGGTGTTCAAGTTAGGTCAGCTATTGTAGGTTTATTGATGTTTCAAACATCCACACAGTTCGCTCCAGAACCATAGGCTAACCAAAACTAGACTACCCAAAAAGGCATAATGTGCAATAGTCTACCATGTGCAATATCTTGTGCAGGTTTCTTACTGTGTGCTAAATAATGTCATTATGTGCAATATTCTCTTATCATGGGCAATATTCCTACCATGTGAAATATCACTACTAGTTTCAGTAATTCTGACCTACTATTGATCTCTACTGCATAGAATAACACTACTATTAGTGTTACTAGAACTTGTAATTCACTTAAAAATCAGTTATTTATCTATAGTATTGATACCCAGCATTTGTGTGTATAGCATATTGTATTTAGTCTTGAGTATTTTCAACAGAATTTCTATTGGATTTTTTAAGACTTTATTTTATGTTGTTCTTGTCTCTGTGTGTCTGTGCAGTCTTAATATAAGCTGTTTCCTCAGGAATCCTCTGGTTTCCTGATTCTGTTCCTGATGCTAGCAATAAACAGCCCATCTGGGTGAGGGTGAACTCGTCCAGATCACACACACTGCGTTCTTTGTGTTAGTGGATGGTGAAATGTATCAATGATTGGTTCCCACAATAAACAAAACAGTTTACCGCCTTAAACAGTTTGCTCAGACGTTAGAATGCCAGTTTGGGACACAACCAGTCAAAAGTTTCTGCTCCCACTGACATTTTCCATATTTGCGTGTTACTCACTCAATTTTTTACACAATTATTCACTTTAATCATATTTTATTCATCTGACCAGCACAAAGCCACCTAACGTAAATTACAATTTGGATTATCAGATCTGCATTGGATATTAAATAGCTATTAAGTCCTGAAACAGTAACAAGTGCATTTAAAGTTAAAGGACAGTCTAGAATCTGACTGTATCACCAACAACCACCAACAATGGGTTTATTTGACATCATTTAATTTGTAGTTCTTTACTCAACAGCTTTCCAATGACAAGAATACGAATGAATATACATGGAGACTCTTATTAAATGGATAAGTGGTCAAAACCTGTGTGGTGTGAAAAACACGTTTGACTGGTCGTGGCTCTTTAGAGTGAATGCTAGGCTAGCTGAGAATTTTATTAGAGCTGTTCTGTCTACCAACTCTTCACATTTCCAAAACACCTTTCCTCAATCCCAATCAGAAACCCCTCAATTTCCACTATTTTAATTTTGTCAATTGGCAACACTAGATTCAATGCATTGCTAAATAAATTCTGGTAAAGAGCAGATAATGACATAAAACATTCTTTAATTTATAAACAAGGATCACCAGCCTGTTTTATTGTATACTTTGTATGTGATATTGTTCCTTTATTTACAGGTGCTAGTACTGGATAGTAGCAGAAAACCTTTCTTGAAATTGACAATGTGGACCCAGTTGGCTTCTCAGTAATATTTTCCCCAAGAACAACCAAGATCAGGACCTGGAGACTCCAAACACTCGGTCGTGATCTGTGATATTATAGTTTTGGTCCCGTTTTTGTGATTATGAATAATGTGAAGTGGTAAAGGCACTCACACTCTTTGCTTGTGTGTGTATTAAAGAACAAACGCACTGGCAAGTCAGAGCCATAACAGTGCGTGATCAGTCAGTGTAGTTTTCACTACGCATCAGAAAGTGGCGCATGTCCTCCCATTGGTTTATTATCATTTTTGTTCTGGGTTGAGCATTTTGGCATCCAAACAGGCACTGAATGTGCTGGTTTTGCATCTGACTAACCTATAATTTTAATTTGTGAGTACATGGACACACAGGTCACTTATATGAGTAGTTAAAGTAACGTTCTCGGCTCCACATCATTTTATTGGCTTCAACAGCTGTGCATAGTGTGATGACACGTTTCTCCAGGGGCCACGGCATATAACGGCAGTCAAAAGTTTGGACACACCTTCTCAGTCAATGTTTTTCTTCTTTTTTATTATATTCTTCGTTGTAGATTAATACTGAAGACAAATAAAATGAAGGTACACATAGAATTATGCTGTAAACAAGAAAGAGGTGAACTGTAATGAAGTATGTTCACTTCAGTACTGTACTTAAGTATAGTTTTTGAGTATCTGTACTTGAGTTGTCTTTTTTTTCGGAAATTACAACTTTCAATTCATTACATTTGAAAGACAAAATCGTACTTTTCACTTCACTTCGTTCCTATCAAGGTTCTCATTACTCGTTTGCTGCAGTTCTGAAAGTGGCAACTTTCACTTTTATTGGAGTAACATTTGACTAGTGGTATCTGTACTTTCACTTAAGTAATGCTGTTAGGTACTTTGTCCGCCTCTGCTGTAATGTAATATAACAGTATACTGTGAACGGGATGTAAACCTTCCAGAGTAACTCGTGCTGCAATTATAATTATTATCGCACAGGAAGCAGCATTTATTGCAGCACTGAACAGGAATGACAGAAACAATAAATACAATAAACAAACAATACAGCGGTGTAACACTTTAGTGTGTAAAGGATGTAAGCCTTGCAGAATGAATAATATTACAGAGACTCAAAATGAAGTCCTCCCAAACTCAAATGGAAGGATTTAAAGCTGTATCCCTTATTTTATAAAGAACTCAGTATATGTGTGGAATAGAACAAATCTGACATTGATACAGACGACAAATCCGCTGAAAGTCCACTGAATTCCACTTCAGCCAGTAAAATTCCTGTAATCCAACTAATCAGTGCTTAGAAGAAGATAATTCACACAAAAGTCTCTAATCCGTCCCGCAGAATCCTCTAAACCTGATATCTAGTATACGGAGGCACAGTGGAACTGGGATCAATGTCGGCTAAACACCGTAAATGAAAAGAAAATGATGTTTTTTTATTTTGACTAATGTGTTAAACTGAGGACACATCAAACGTTTTAATGTAAAATATATTGGCAAAAGTACAAACATTTAAAGACCTACAAGACCTTTGAGACCACAGTTACCCCAACACAAACTGTAGCAGAAACAAACAAGTTCTCACTCTTTCTTGCTCTTCATTCCCCCTCTCTCCATCTCTATCTCCCTCTTATTCTCTCTCTGTTTTTCTCTCTGTCCCTCTTTCTTTCTCTCACTCTCTCCATCTCAGTCTTTCTCTCCATTTCTCTCCCTCTCTCTCTTCTCTCCCTCTATCTTTCTCTGTCTTTCTCTCTCTCTGTCTTTCTCTCTCTTTTCATCCCTCTCCCTCTCTCTCTCCACACAGTCAATTTAATGGAAATGCATTTTTTCTTGATGTATCACACTTGTTTTATTGCTTAATGTTTTGTTTTGTCATCACATATTTATTGCTGAGGATGCCTGGAAGCAGCACTCTTCATTGTTAAAACCCTGTTCTGCTGGATGATGTACAGATCAATGGTCTCAATATTTGACCCAGTCTTACCTTGCTAAGCCACTGGACAGATATTGTGAAGAAAGCTTCATGGGCTCACTACACTGAGAACCTATGAAAAAAAGCCTTTTTACATGTTTTATTACCTTTTGTGCTCCAACTCACTTGATTCCACTGTCAGAGGGTTTGGCTGTTCGCTACAGGAAGAAAATCGAATGTGTTGGAGCAGGAGAATCACTGGTTCAGGCCGCTCTGCATATGAATCCTCACTCGTCCGAGCGAGCTCTGTGATCTGTGGAGGGTCAGTGCAGGTCCCGCAGCCGGAGATCTAGAAAGGATCACAGTAAGAACCACCTGTGCCGCTCCATTCTTGTGCTAATTCACTGGCAGCAATATCAGTGATGGTGCAGACCCTCTCTAATGAAGCATGACTGCCCTGGACTCGTCTGATCTAGGTTATGTACTTTTTTAAGCTAAAGAAACAATAGGAGCTCATATTTGATTTTACTGAAGACCTTATATCCTGACAGTTGCAAGCTATAAAGCAGGCCAGCTGGATAGGCTTTTACATTGAGATGAGATGAGATAAAATAAGAATGGACAAGGTGAGATGGCCCATTAGGTGAGATGTTGCATTATTACAACAGCAAACTGACAGAAATAAATAAGAATGTAAAATCTGCATAACCAACAGCAACAAACATATAAAACATAACTGTGTAATATAAAAATGGTACACTATATTATAGAAATTCGAGTTTGTGTATGTATTATATAAATAATTAAATTTGGCTATATATTAATGCTGGGCAACAATTCAAAGGATGTATCCCGATTAATTGCAGAAAATCATGCAATTAATCATGATGAAACATTTTAATCATAGCCAGCCTGTGTGTCCAACTTTTTGACTGGTAGTATATACAGTGGGGATAATAACTATTTTTACCAGAAAGGGGATTTCTAATTGGACTATTGACACAAAAATTGTCAAGCCACATATTGAATTCATATAAATAAATCAGAACATTTAAGTATACAAGTTGAGTCATAATAATTAAAGTGAAATGGCACGGGGAATAAGTATTGAACAAGGTGCAAAATGGCATAGAAAGCCAGGAGATCACCTGAAATCTGTCAGTACTGAGAGAGCAACCCTGCCCCCTATCAGTACTAATAGATATCAGCTGATATAGTCCTAATTAATGGCCTATAAAGGCTTCTCATTACCCAGGAGGCACACAGGAAAGACTTAATGATGGTTAAAAGCAAGGAACTCTCTCAAGGTCTTTGTAATCTTATCGTTATAAAGGTATTCAGATGGGAATGGTTATAGGTGCATTTCCAGAATGCTGAATGTTCCTGTTAGCATTATGGGGGCCATTATCCAGAAATGGAAAAGGAATCAGTTCACCACAAACCAGCCACGATCAGGTTCTCCAGCCATGTAAGATCCCGGTCCGAGGAGTCCAAAGAATAATCAGGAGAATTCTCCAAGAGCCAAGAACCACTCAGGCAGAATTTCAGGAAGACCTTGCATCAGCAGGTACTATTGTTTCAAAGAAAACTATAATGCAATTAACCACCATGGCATCCTTGCACGCTCACCACGCAAGACTCCATTGTTGAACAAAAAGCATGTTGAGGCTCTGTTAAAGTTTGCGAAACAGCATTTGGAGAAGCCTGTGGATTATTGGGAGACTATAGTATGGTCAGGTAAAAGTAAAATTGAACTTTTTGGCAGTCATTCTACACACCATGTTTGGAGAAGAAATGGCACTGCCCACACCCCCAAGAACACCATACCAACAGTTAAGTTTGGAGGTGGAAGCATCATGGTATGGGGCATTTCAGCAAAGGGTGCTGAAAGACTTCATATTATTGAAAGCAAGATGGATGGAGAAATGTACCAAGACAATCTGGATAAAAATCTGCTGCAATCTACCAGAAAGCCGACAATGGAAATAGGGTGAACATTTCAACAAGACAGTGATCCCAAAAACAAGGCCATAGAAACAATGAAGTCTTTTAATGAATAATAGTAAAACTGTATGCTGTTACTTTAATGTGCTTGAGCAATGCCCTGCTGCATTAAGGACGCCGTAGTGACCTTCTGCTGACACAGCAATGCAAAGCACATGTATGAATGAACAGGTAGATGAGTTGATGGATGGGTGAATGAACGAGTAATGACTCATGACTGGTGACCCCAGAACATATCCTGAGTTACCCCACCGCGAGTCTGTTAATGAGCAATTGAGTTTTGCGGTGTTCAGCTACATGGCTTTATCACCTTAATCCTCCTGAGATTCAGCAGTGAGTCATCATGTTGAGTCACCGACGCGAAGCCTTGGTCCCATTCAGCCACATTCATTCCCTCTCTCACAGTCTCTCACTCTCGCTCTTCCTCATTGCTTCTCTCTTTGTATTATTTTCCCCCCTTCATCCTAGATAACATCTGGTGTGTTTCCTGATGTCATTCAGACAGCTTATAAATTCTCTCTAGAATGTTCTTCCGTGTCCGACTGTGGGCTTGGTTTCTTAAAGCAGTAGGTTTATGAAAAAGCAAATGTACAAAAACAATATCCAAATTTTGATTTTCTGATAAAAGGTGATTGTAGCCGAATGGCCTAATAATTGTTTTTTATAGAAAATGATCTTCTAGATTGTCAACACTGTTATTTCGTTATCAAGTTGGAAGCAAAAGAGTTCATATCTCACACAACGAATGGAGGATTTTCCAGGATCAAGAAATCAAGGGATAATAGAGTAAGCCTAGATGGAGCTAAAGGGTCGTACTCATTGGTTAGGCCTTCAGGAGCAGTTCATGGTAGACTAACTATCAACTAAGTGACAGAATTATCAAGTCAAGTGGGCGTTTATTGTCACTTCAGCCACATACACACAGCAATGTTCCACTAAGGCCGTGGTGCAAACAAAAACAAACCCACAAAGAACTAAAGAGCAAAACAACACAAGACTACATAAGTGTAGGCAGAACAGGACTGAAGAGAGACTGCAAAAACATTAAAAGTGCAACTGTCCAATCAGGGGTGTCAGAATAATTTTTAACATGAGGGGGACGTATCAGTCTGTGTGTAGGGTCGGGGTTTAGGCGTGGGACGGGGTTTGGGTGGGGTTTGTGCGTGTGGTCGTGGTTTGGGCGTGGGGGCGGGGTTTGGGCGAATGACAGTGTTTAGGCCTGGGACGGGGTTTTGGTTCTATTGTATCTTGAGACTTGAATCTTTGGTGAAAGAATCCACTCCACTTAATCGATATAAAAACACACCACTGGAAATCCGCTCTGGATTTTCCTCCAACACACCGAGTGTAACTGAAGTGAATCGTCAGTGCATGGACAGGCTGCTCGGATTTCCAGAGGTGGGTGTATTCTTATATTGGTTTAGTGGAGTGGATTCTTTTAAGAAAGATTCAAGATTCAACAGCACTGGGTGAATTAATTATTTATGTTAATTGTGGGGGGGTCCAAACGAATAATTATGAAATATAATTGCATTGCCTTGTGTCCAGTATATCTTATTGTGGAAACTTCAAACCTTGTTCATTACAAACTTGTCAAGTTGAGAAGTAGACTTGCTAATGTGGATTTTGACACTGTATGATGCTCTGTAGAAAAACATTCATGGAAACTTTACTCTCTTAATATATCTAGCCTAAATGCTTTCTTCTTACATTCAGGGTCAGGAGAACATTTTGTTCACTTGATTTTACTATCTAAATATTGCATTTAACAAACTGGCTGCAGAACCAAAGTATCTATGAGTGAACATTAGAACGAGCTGTAGTTCATTTATAAAACAGCTGGAAGCTTGTGTCTTCTCTCTGAATGAGCTGTTATTCATTGGAGTGAAGAATTATCAAACCATTAAATGGCAGGATTGGGTGTCCTGAATATTTAGTCAGGTGTGTGTGTGTGGCTGTGTATGAGATCTCTAGAGAGGACATACTGAGAACAGGTTTGTGAATTCCGACCACGACTGGAACTGTGAGGGGAGGGGTTGGTGGGTGGGTGGGTGGGTTGGTGGGTGGGGGGAGTGGGGGTCTGCGCATGTTCGTAGCAGCAGCGTCTGTAGGGAGGCAGAATGGTGACCTTGACCAAAGCTATGAGCAAGATAGCAACAAGAACACATGGATGCCAAAACAAACACATGACACGTGGAGCTGTGACCATTCATTAACTGTAACTGATTACGTCATTATGAAAATGTATCAGTCAAAATATATGTTCTTGATATTTTATCCTAATGAATCCTGGGTAGAAATGTCAGCACATTCTTCACAAGCAGCAACTATTGGCACTTACATCTCGTTTTTATGCATCACTGAAAACCAGGGTGTTAGGATCTCATGAATGTGTGTATGTTTGTAATTACAATCTATATACAGTAGCCCCCTGGGGGATTCACGGGGGTTACGTTCCAAGATTATAGTGAAAAAACACAAATCTGTGTTGTGGTAAAAAAAAAAAGAAGCCTAAAATGCTTTTTTTTAATAGTGTAAACCCTCAATCTGCCCCAAATATACTCCAAAAACAATTTCATTTCATTTCAAACTCAGTTTTATTCATTACCCTTAAGAAAATTTAAAGATAGACCCGTATTCGTACTGTACACTTTACACTGAACTCCCGCAGTGCTAGAATGTAAATGCTGATGTTACTCCTGAATAGACTGTACTGTAACTCATGCACACATGTTTTCTTTGGAATATGCAGGTAATATCAATGAATTTAATTTACAGTAATAAAAATACAAGACTTTATCAAGAACAAAAATGCAAGAACACACAAATGCTCCAAGGGTGATGCGTCAACGGTCAGCAGCCAATCAGCAGCAATGAGAAATAAGGAACATTTTCAGATTGGTTACTTTCAAACCTCCTGTCTCTGGGCACAGTGGTATTTCACCATCCCAAGACTTTCTTTGTGTTTCTCTCCACATGACCAAAACATTTATACAGTTATATTTTTAGATGGGAATGTAGATGAATTGATGTAAACATTTATTTTACAACATTAGTAAATTATATTTTTCTTGATAATTTAGCACACAAATGCATGAAAAAATATATATTGCCACAAAAAGCAAAAGATATGCTGAGAATATCTTCAGTCTCCACAAATGTGCAGGGGGTTCCATGAAAAATGATTAGTTCGGTTCTAAGAAAATATGTACAGTGATTTGCAGGATTATTTAACAGCTTATATAACTTAATACTAATATAATGATAAATTAATTACTATTATAATTGTCATTTCAATTCTAGTATATCACTTATTTGATTACTAATATAATGAATATGTTTAAACGATACCAACATCGAGGCTTTTGACTGGGAGTTTGCTGCAGTGAAAGACTATAAATACTGGAACACTGCTGTGAAAATTGGATTGCACTTAGCCTAGAGAATTAGTGAGATCAGGTAGTGATGTTGCATGAATTGCTCTGGATCACAAACAGCACTTCGACTCCTATAGGTATTGGCTGGAGCTCTGCCTCTAAAGATCCCGCTGGTGGGTTTTTAT
Source organism: Rhabdalestes septentrionalis (assembly GCA_037832545.1). Lineage (NCBI taxonomy): Eukaryota > Metazoa > Chordata > Actinopteri > Characiformes > Alestidae > Rhabdalestes > Rhabdalestes septentrionalis. The sequence continues at coordinate 507 of JBBMFX010203367.1, read as the reverse complement.
ATAGAGCATACATAACTGCTGATGATTTTCTCTTGGCAGTTGAACACCTGTGTCGGTTGGGTTCACCTAAAAGTAGCTGAAGGTGCCTGGATCCTTTTGCACCTTTTGAGTCTGTGGATTATGTGGTGGTGCGCTCTGTCTCAGTCACCTGTGAGAAATGACACTTCATCCGATGGCATTAAAGCGAAGGGTTTTGGAGAGAAGCCCATGTCAGTATTCAGCGTGGAAACTGTGAAATGACAGTATTAGTGTCAACAAGGTGTTTTGAGAGATGAGAGTGTGTGTGTGTTGCTGTGTGTCTGTTTTGGCACGTGTCACTGGCCAGGAAAATGAAATATAGAAGCGCACATTGATTGGTTGCTGAGAGAGAGAGAGAGAGAGAGAGAGAGAGAGATAGAGAAAGAGAAAGAGAGAGAGAGAGAGAGAGAGAGAGAGAGAGAGAGAGAGAGAAAGAGAGATAGAGAGAGAGAGAGAGAGAGGGAGAAAGAGAGAGAGAGAGAGAGAGAG
>JBBMFX010202524.1:0-20892 GCA_037832545.1 Rhabdalestes septentrionalis | reverse complement strand
ATTATTATTATTATTATTATTATTATTATTATTATTATTATTATTATTATTATTATTATTATTATTATTATTGTTGTCTCCCTTTTGCTCTACTATCTTGTCCCATACTCAATTATTTGAGAAAAATCTCTAAAATATTTTGCTCTCTAAAAGAAACTATTTTCCAAAACAGATCCACCCCTTTCAGTTTGTACTCATTTAAATTACATTTACTCTTTATACTCATTTAAATCTCAACCCCTAACCTCCCATTCATCTGTATGTTGGTGATGGTTAGCTCTGTAATCCATCCATGTAGATCCCTCATTGCCTGCATTTGTTTGCTCTGTAACAGCTAGTGAAGCTTTACATTCCACAGAAGGGCCAGAGTTCCCTGTGCTAATTGGCAGCAGGCAAAGTTTCAGAGAGATCCTGCCACTTTGTTCTGCTATGAGGACCTAAGCCCTCTAAACATTGTTTAGCCCAGCATCAAAGACAGCCCTGTCTCCCTCAGAGAATTGTTGTGATGACACAACAAAAACGTTAATGACTGAGAGACACCCGCGGCAAATTGCTGAGGGATTGTCTGTGTGTCCACCTTCGGGATACACAGGTAATCAGAGAATGTGACCAGTAATGACTGAATATAGTACTGGACATAGATGTTACATTATGATACAGTCTTTGTGATCTTTAAAGTATGTAAAAAAACTATTTGGCAACAAGGTTGACAGGACCTTCATATCAGCAGGTATGAACATAGTGAAACATTCAACATGCAACAGATTGCAAGAAATAAAGGAGACAATCCAAACAATTCAATAAATACACCCCACAAGAATTTGCAGTAAATTAATGTAACTGTATAGTGTCAACACGATATAAACTTCTCAAAGTGACTAGTACTGCACTATAACTGTGATTATTGCACAGAAGGCAGTTACAGCTTTGAACACAGTGCATGGAATTATAAAAAGAATCAAAACGATAGACAATACAATAGCAATGTAACAGTAATGTAAATGGAATGCAGGGAAGTGTGAAGGGAATGTAAATCTGAGACGCTGCCACAATACAGCAGTGTAAACCTTACAGAATGAGTAATATTTCACCATATTTACTTTCTTATAAATGATGCAATGATGGTAATACTGCTGCTACAACTCCATGAGTTTAATAATTCAGTTAATCTGTGTTTGTGAGGTGAACTGATGTTAGACATGTAGTTATGCATCTCAAACTCCTCTAACTCACCACACATTCTTGTGGCATTGAGTGGGGCTACATCACTCCAGAAAACCTAGTTCCTCAATGCTAAGGGGGATGCTGATGTAATGGTGTGGTTAATGTGTCATTTCTCCAGAAGAACCCAATCTATTTCCTATCATTTCCTTTGGGGCAGTGGCCACACAAATGCCTGTGTCATCAATAGGTGCAGAATTCACTAATGAGGATTGATGCCCAGCCTTGAGATGTAAGACCTCCCCTGTGGTGCTACGTCAACACAAATCTCAAAGAAGACCGTCTGTTTGTGTTCATCAAGCTTTGCAATCTTTTACCACACTTAACTGCACTAGGGAACTCTGGTGGTGGCCAAAGGACCACCAGAATCCCACACCTCCTTCTGGGCATAAGTAATCTTTCACTTAGACCTCTTCAGTGTCCAGAGAACTTTTATGCATTTAGGTGCTACATTTTATGTGGTGATTCATGTAAATTCTTTGAAAGGTGAGGAAGAAAAATCCAGGCAACATGTTTTTTACTGCAAACCCAAATCAGAAAAAATTAGGACAGGATGGAAAACGTAAATAAAAATGAAAGTAGTGATTTCTAAATTTACTATGACTTGTATTTCATTGCAGACAATATAACCACAAAATACTTAATATTTCATCTGGTCAACTTCTATTCATTTGTAAATATACATGCTTTCCTGTCATTCAAACCTGCAACACATAAAAAAAATGTTGGGACTGGAGTATTTGAGGGCTAGTATTGAGGTAAATTGGTTAAATAATGATGTGATTTGAAACAGATGATGTCAACAGGTGATTGCAAGGCAAAGAAAGGGGGGGGGGTGAACACGCAAGATACAGTTAATGAGAAATAATGAAAGAGCAAACACAAACAAAAATAAACCAGTCTCAACACAGAGCAAACACAAAATATACACAACGCAGAACTAAACAGGGAATCCCAGACCCGTGCTCCTCAAACGAACAAATAAACAAAATATACTCCGACGGGAGTCTCCAGAAACCTCGACCAGGACTGGGTACTGGAAAGTATACGTGGTGGATGCACGCGAGTGCACCACTATTGATAAAGGTGAGGAACACGAGCCTGCAAAGAAACACTTAACAGAGATTAACATGAGAACCAGAAAACAGACAAGAGTTGTGAGCAAATACAGAGACAACTCATTCGGGATCGGCTGGGGTTTAAATAAGGGAGACTAACAAGACGCAGGTGAACCGAGGGGAAACGAGAGACAGGTGAAACTGATTAAAAGGGACGCGATACAAACGGGACAGACACATTATGTAGCGTACAAGAGAACAAAGGTAGGGTGGACTAAAGTAAAGGGACGAATAATGAACATGGGGAAACAAAATGTAGAAACAAAGGAAAACTAATACTCCGGGTATGGTGAAGGGGATCTGTGAGTCGAGAACGAGGTGGTCATCACATTTAGGAGCAAAGATGGACAGAGGATTTTCAGTTTGCCAAAAAATACATGAGAAAGTTATTGAAATGTTTAAAAACTATGTTCCCCAAATAAAGATAGGAAGAGATGGGATATTTCACCTTCAACAGTGCATGACATAATTAAAAAGTTTTAAGGAATCTGGAGTAATTTCAGTGCATAAACGACAGGGGCACAAGCCTAAGCTGAACAGCTGTGATCTCCGATCCCTCAGGTGGCACTGCATTTTCGGCAAAAGTACCACAACATGTAGTTACATACAAAAATGCCAGTTAAAACTGTACTGTGCCAAAAAGAAAGCCCTATATTAACAATGTCCAGAAGCGCCGTCAACTTCTCTGGGCTCGGAGGTATGTGGGATGAACCATAACACAGTGGAAATGTGTCCTGCGGTCGGATGAATCAGTATTTCATGTATTTTTGATTAAATGGATGCTATGTGCTCTGGATCAAAGAAGAAATGGATCATCCAGACTTTTACCAGCAACAAGCCCTTCTGTGAAGGCACCATTAATGCTGAAATGTACATACAGATTTTGGAGCACAATAGGCTGCCTTTTCCATGGATGCCCATGCATATTTCAACAAGACGATGCAAAACCACATTCTGCACATATTACAAAGTCCTGGCTGTAGAGGAAGAGGGTACAGGTACCGACCTGTCTCCAATAGAGAATGTATGGCACATTTCGAACTGCAAAATGTAACAAAAAAGACCCTGTACTATTGCATTTACATTTACATTTATGACATTTAGCTGACGCCCTTATCCTGAGTGACGTACATCAGTGCTCAAGTAATCCACAAGGACCTGTAAAGCAAGACTTATGTCAACATCCACCGTTCGACTGTGATAATGCAGCTCATTACACCTGATCAACACCCGTCAATGGTACCTAAACTACACCAATCAAGATATATACACAACACCTTTTAAGGAAAGTCAGAAGGTAAAGCAAGGTTAGGTAGGTAAGCATTAAAATATATATAGTACCAAGTTGTGAGCATGTGAAGTGAGAGACGGTTAGTCGCCAAGGTGCTCCTTGAAGAGGTGGGTCTTTAGCCGACGTTTGAAGACAGCAAGAGACTCCACTGATTTGATGGTGAGGGGTTGCCCAACTTAGGACTTGTTTGTAAGAAGAATGAGAAACAATTACACCTGATACACTTCATCAATTGGTGTTTTCAGTCCCTAAATTTCTTTTAATTGTTGTGAAAAGGAATGACAACATACAAAGTGGTAAATGCTTTACTGTTTCAACTTTTTGAATAAATGTTGAATACATGTTTATTTTGAAAATAGAAAACTACAATAAAATTAACAAGGAACACATGAAATAATTTGCTGTTTTATGGTTTTTAATGTAAATGTCAATGATAATTTAACAAAGTACTATGCCCAGTTTGAATTTAATTTAACATACCAAGCCAAGTTTTTATGATTTGGGGATTGTACCCATATGTGACACTAACTTGCAAAACCAGAATGAATAAGGCACTATAATGTGGCGATAAGATATAGAACACTTAGGACCCTCAGCAGCAGTAACGAAACAAATGTAGCCAACTATTCCACCCTCGGGATCTTGCCAATGGGGTTTCTATTGAAGCTTTTTCAACACAGGTTCGTCAGTCACAGTGAGATGAGGACGTGATTCCCAATCAAAATGTTATTTTCACATACAAAAAAAACTGTGTCGAATCTAACATACAGGGTTAATAAACCAACTCCCAATGGCTGGGACGGGCTAAAGGGGAACACAAGAGGGGCCCTATTTCAAAATGCTCCACACACATACAAACAAACCAGTGCTCAAAGAAAATACACAAAGAAAAATCACAGGCGTCCCCAAATACGAACCCCCCTCCCACAGGCAGCCGTTAAATCATACAAAAAGGGAAGAAAGAAAAAGAAATATAACACCGAACATCAAGCACAAAGAATTACACATAAACTCCAAACCCTCAAAGGCCACAATTACATCCACAGGCAAGGTGGTGGCTTAGCACCAAATAAATTTAAAACAAAAACAAATAACAAAAACAAAAAAACAAACCCGAAAAAGAGGACAGAAACAAAAAGCTGTAGCCAGACTAACTGCTGGTGCGTTAGCCCTCACAACTACAAGCCAGCCTGACGATTCCTTCCAGAAAAAAAAGGAGTTAGTTAAAAAAATTATGCAGCCCCAAATCATAGGCGCCGGTCGACAGCTGGACTAAAAAAAGCCACATTCCGGAAAATAACAAGCCAATTAAATGTCAGGCTACACATAGATAATCAATCAATTATGTAAATAAAATAAAATGGATATCAGTGGAAGGTCGGTAATATGTATTAAAACTGTCACAAATGAAACAGGATAGACCCAAATGCAGAGAGAAAATGGCAGACAGTTTTATCCAAAAAATAGAGAAATGCAGTGAACAGGAACTTAATGATTCAGTAACTTTGAGTCAACAGGCAGAAAACACAGTCAAAAAGTCTGTACAGAGAGTAGTCAAAAAAGGCAATACAAAGACCAAACAGAACTAACAAGGACAGGCAAAGAGAAAGCAGGCAAGGTGGTCAAAACCTGAGTATCATACAAAATACAAGAACATACTGTGTGCTATAAAGAATCACTGGAGAAATTATACATGTGAAATGGATGTATATATACTACAGAGTCATATGGTTAGAATTCAGGCAAACCTGTTTCAGTTCTTAGACTGTTCAGAGTTGATGTGGACTGGGTTCATGGTGAGAGTTAATTTCAGGACTTAATCTTAGCCATAAATCTCACAAAAGGTTTTTCTCTTTCAAACATAATTAATATTCTGTACTTTTATATTATCACTCACCTTAAAATGGTTCTCTCAAAACAGGTCTTAATTTGCAGTGTTGTTTCCTACAACAGTTCCAATAAAAGGGAAAAAAGGAGGAAAAGACAAGAAGCAACTGATGCATAAGAGCAAGCAGTGATCCTGGTGGTGGTTTGAAGCAAGACTCTAGATCACAACTTTACAAAGCAGTGTCTTGTTCACAGGGAATTGACTGACATGCCTACAAAGCCTTGAAGAGGCTGTCGCTGTCTGATGAAAGCAACCCTGGGGTGTTCAGAGCAACTTGTCGAAAGCTCCATCAAAGCCTGACCTTTAACTCAGTTTGGAGCTAGTGCTGGTGCCCCTTGCATGTCGACCACAACCACAGGAGTGTTGGTGATATGTGAAGGTTGAGCCCAGGTGTTTTGATGCCCTCTGGGAAAACATAGCACAGCATCATCATGACACCGGAAAGTCATATCTTAAGGCACTTTTCCATAGATACAGTGCCTTGCAAAAGTATTCACACCCCTCTGCATTCTCTCAATTTTGTTACCTTACAACTGTCATGTCTTCCACTTTCTCTCAAATGACAGCAGGTGCGAATGCAGACTTCCATGTAAACTTATTCTTTATTTTCAAAAAACTAAAACAGGCATGAGGGCCTAAAACAAACTCAAACCTATAACAAAAGGAGATTTTAAAAAGCTTAGAACAAAAGCCAGGATGATGGTGGACTGACACTAAGGTCAGTCTTAACAAATTTAAATACCAAACTCAAAATTACACAAACTAATCAAAACACAAATCTTCTTTCTCTGAGCACCCCAGCAAGCTGAAATTCCTAACAAGCAATAAGACCAGATAAGACTAGAAAAACTCAAAATCAATTAAATAACAAAGATGGTCTCTAGTAGCCGCTGATGGGACATGACAGAACCCCCTTCTAGTATGCACCACTGGGGAGCCCTTCCATATCCTCTTGGGCAGAGCACCCTCCAGGGAGCCCAGCTGTGTCCACCAGGATGGAGCCCCCTCTGAGGAGCCCCGCCATGTCCTTCTGGATGGAACCCCCTTAGTGTCTAGTAGTAGTCCTCCGTGTAGCCCCTGTGTTTCCTCTGGGACCAAGCTCCCTCCTTGGGGCCCCTCCATATCCTCAAGGTCCAAGCTCTGGGACCAAAACCCCTCCAGGTCCGAGTCCCCTCAAGGGAGCTCCATGGAAGCCCTCAAAGGCACAAGTACCACCCATAAACAATTCTGGGGGAGACCCCCAGCCACACCCCCCACCCTTCCAGGTTGCTAGGGGGTCCGGGTCCCCTCCAGGGTGTTGGTAGAGTATGCAGCAGCCTGGCTACTGGGGTTTGAGGCCCTGCTACAGAAGGACCAGAAGAGCACCAAGGACTCCTTCCCTTAAGGCTGGCACCTTCACCGGGCTGCTTTAAGCAAGCTTCTCTGCTCACTTTATACTCACATTACGATCGTCTCAACAGGACGCCAGCAGGTGGACCAGAAGAGTACCAGGGACTCCATCCCTCATGGCTGGCACCTTCATCGGTGTGTTCCAGACGGGATTCCGTACCAGCTTCCTCCTCACTGTCTGAGGGGCTAGCCAGAAAGCACTGTGCACAAGGGCCTGAAATAAACTCAAACCTATAACAAAAGGACTTCAATATCACCCCGGCCAGCTGAAACTCTAATTCTAAATATAAAAACTGAAAAGCGGTGCGTGAATATATTTTACACCCTTCCCTGCCACCACCTTCATAAGCCACTTAATTAGCTAAATAAGATCCACCTGTGAGCAATCTAAGTGTCAAATGATCACAGTACATATACACATGTTACGATTGCTCCTACATTCAGCATGAGTGCAACACCACTAAGTAAGGGCTACCATCAAGAAAGTGACAGCATGAAGACAGAGGAACTCTCAACATAGTATCATGTGGTGGGGATGCTTTTAATCAACAAGGAGTAGGAAACTGGTCAGAATGGAAGGAAAGATGGATGGTGCAAAATATTGAGAAATTCTTGAGGTTTATCTGTTTGAGTCTTCCAGAGATTTGAGACTGGATCAGAGGTTCACCTTCCAGAAGGACAATGAACCTAAACACACTGGTAAAACAAGACTCCAGTTGTTTATGAGAAACAGGTAAATGTCCTGGATTGTCCTAGATTGCTGTACACGAGCGGTGTCCATCCAGCTTGAAGGAGGTGGAGCAGTTTTGCCATGAAAATGGACAAAAATACCAGTGTCTAGATGTGCCAAGTTTGTGGAGGCTTGTCACCGTAATCGCCTCAAAAGGTGGCAGAAAAAAGTATTAATTATGGGATGGGGCATATTATGCATGCTCAGGTTTTCTTTTTTGTCTTATTTCTTGTTTGTTTCACAATAAAAAAATAATTGGACCTGCAAATTGGTCGCTGTTTTGTGTAAATTAGTTCCAGGTTGTTAGGAAATAATATAGAGAGGCTGAGGCAGGGTGTGTGAATACATTTGCAAGCCACTGTATACAGGAATTATGCTGTGCCTAAACTGTACTTCAGTGGTACAGAACTTGCAGCACTCTTTGATTTTCCACACACTGCTCCACAGGTGCTGTTTTCCTGGCGGCCCACAGCTTCTCTTGGTGACATTGCTTTTACAGCATGTGACACATTCATTTCTGAGTCCTATTACAAACAATTTGACTAGTTTGTGGGACAAAATCTACCCCCCAGGACCGTCACCAGACGTCACCAGGATGGGAGGAGGCCAAATGATTGTAGTCCTGTATCAAAGATGGATCCAGGATGTACTGATCGGAGACCCAGGAATGCTCTTCAGGGCCATAACCCCCCCAGTCCATCATGTACTGTGTGCCACAACCCCAAACCCTCAGATGGCAGAAGGCCTTCCAGAATTTGGCAGTGAATTGAGGCTCTCTGTCCAAGACAATATGTTGGGTTACACATGCAAAGGGAATACATGCTCAAAAAAAAATTCCAAAGTGGTTTTGTCAGGGGGAGTCCAGCCAGTGCAACCAGGTGCACAAACATGGAAAAGTGATCCACAATAATGCAGTTTAGATTCTCTACTCGAACCTGAGCCCAACCCCCGCCCAGCCCAGCCCAGCCCAGCCCAGCCCAGCCCAGCCCACCACCATTATACCTGTACCAAAAAAACCTGCTCCATCCTGCTTCAACGACTACCGACCTGTGGCACTGACCCCCATTATCATGAAGTGCTTTGAGCGGCTAGTCATGAAACACATCAAATCCACTATACCTCGCACCCTGGACCCATTCCAGTTTGCATACCAAATGATCCACAGAGGATGCAATCTGCTCTGCCTTCCAACCAGGCTGCCCTCCCACCTGGACACAAAAGACTCATATGTGAGATTGATTTTCATAGATTTCAGCTCTGCATTCAAAACCAAAATCCCACAACAACACATCCGCAACCTGCAGGGGCTCAACACCTGTTGGACTTATTCACTGAGAGACCACAAGCAATACAAGTCCGCAATAACACCTCAAAAAGGAACAGCAGCACCTGTACGTCCTCCGGAAACTCAGGTAAGCGAGGGGCCTACTCACACATCATGCGCACGTTCTACAGAGGTGTCATTGAACGCATCCTCACAGCTCCTTCACTGTGATGGGTGGGAGCTGCATTGACCACAGCAGGAAAACCCTGCAGTGAATACTAAGCACTTGAAAAGATTATCGTCGCAACTCTCCCCTCCCTGCAAGACATGTACAACACAGCCTTACCTGAAAAGCAAATGCTTTGGTTCCAGCCATCCACCAGGCTCAAACAGCTTCATCCACCAGGCCATCAGGAAGCTGAACTCTCTCCCTTCTCTCCCTCCCCCCTGCCCCAAAATTCTTGACTTTGACAGTTTGCTTTTAGTAATGCAAGTGCTTAACGCACAGTACTTATTTAATATCTGCAGTATCTACAGTTTGCACATTTCACTTTATTTATATTTTGCACTTCTACATATATATTTCTGCACGCTACTTATATATATACACCTAAATATCTGTAGTCAAGAAAGTAGCTGATGTCTTTTTATAACATGTCTATATAGTTACTGCTCATCTTAAATTTTTTGCACATCTTTTGCACATTTCTTATCACAACACATACAGAACTTTTGCTGCTGAGACAATACTTGTGTTTTTATTTGTCTGGTGATCTGTGTCCTGTGTACCTGTCTTGTTTTAGCATTAGATTTATGTCCTTATGTTATGTTATGTTAGAAATGTTAGATGTTGTTTTAGAATTACCATAAATTCCGGTGTGCGGACGGACCCTTGGGGAGGCATACATTTTATAAGCTCGTTTCGGGTTGATAGTGTAGCAACGCTGCACTAATGTTTATTATTCTGTTAGTTTAAACATGTTAGAGATTAAATGAGCAGCTTGGGGGTGGGGTGTGCATCTGACGGAATGAGAGTTTGCGTGTGTGTGTGTGTGTGTGTGTGTGTGTGTGTGTGTGTGTGTGCGTGCATGGTGTGAGAGGGGAGCGAGAGGAGAAGCGAGGGATTAGCATAGGAGTTGGGCTCTGTTCTTGTTTTGTTTTGGATGCAGCGTGGTTACGGCCAACAGTAATAATTTTGGGCAATAATAAACACTTGTTTATGACATCACTTGCAACCATTGGGGTGAAGCATTGGGGTCAAACCCACCTAAGCGCCGTCCATGACGAAGATAAGGAAGATGAAGACGGCAATTTAAGACTTTCTCCTGGTAGGCGGCAGTATATATACTTGTATATTTTTACGGCTCTTTAGGAGATGTTGTAGGGGTTAATGTGATGCTACACCCAGTTATGACTGGGAGTCTTACCATCACTCAGTTCAGGTGTCCATTTAAGTAACTTAACTGGCAGTTAATGGTTTCCTGTATGTAGGGATAGATCCAGGTAATTCAGAGAGGAAAAACTTTATGTGTTAGAGCATGCGGATCCTCTGCTGATCCTGGGGCTACTCTGGCTAAAAATCCACAACCCACAAGTAGATTGGGGCATGACAAATGTAATCCAATGGGGCCCAAACTGCTAAACCCACTGCAGTACTATGTACGTGGCCACAATGCTGGTTTTTAACCATGGTATTTAGCACCTCAAGGGCCACTCACCTCCTTCTGCAAGCTTCTTTTTAATGGAGAAGAAAGAAGGGGTCCTCTGGTCATGCAGAGACGTCTTTTGAGACTGGCCACACCAGGTTCATGTTTATGAAATTGCATATCTCGGTTATCAGATAGGGATGGGGGGGCATTGTGATAGATGTCAGCAAGGTAAAAGTAGTGACAGATATTCTTTGGATTCGCAAATCGGTGCTGAACGTGCAGATTGGCTTTAAACCAAAATTAAATTACAGATCTAGTCACCCTCAGGGATTATTTTGCCACTCGGAGTGAGTGTTCCGAGTTTTTCTGTTTCTGTCCCTTGTTGTCATGGCTGCCAGTTGAGCAAAAAATTTAACCTGACCCGACCTGACCCGAGCCGGCTCGGGCCGGGTCCAGGTCCGAGCAGTGTCTGTGCGAGACTCAGAAAAGCGATCTCGCACAGATACGAGGAGAGGACGTTTCCAAGAGAAAGAATCCAGAATCGCTTCTTTGAACACCCTATGATTTTTCGATAGCTCTCTTAACGTGTGTGTGTTTGTGAATAGTCTGGAATAAATGAGAAAAAGAGCAAGAACGCTGAACGATCAAGAAAGCTGAAACGAGGGGCGGACCATGAAGTCGAGGGGGCGGGGCGCGCAGTGACTGCAGCGCTGAGACCAGAGCTGGATCTGACCGAATTTCAATTGGTGCAGAACCGAGGCTCTGCGGACCGGCAGTGAAGTTCTCACGGACCGGCACCGGCACCGGCCCATAGTTTGAGAAACGCTGCCCTAGATTTGCTTAACAAAAATGCTGACATAGACTAAATGAAAAAAAAGTGCTGCAACCATTTAACAACATTAAATTCAAATACAAAATATACCTTTGCAGCTATAACAGCTTCCATTCTTCTTGGAAGGATTTCCAAAAGATTTTGGAGTGTTTCTGATGGAATTTGAGCCCATTCATTTTTCCACAGCCATTGAGAATCCGTGCTGTGCCTAAACTATACTGTGATGGTAAAGAAACTGCAGCACACTCTGAATTTCCAGTGTATCTTTGTTCATGGTATGGCAAGGTTCATTTTGTCAGTGAAAAAGCACCGAATGTGCACCATTCTGAAGTCTACATTTCTAAACCGTTCACCATTTCAAAGCAGTTTACTCTAACAGATGCAAATCCACATGAATAGTTGGACACTCAGTAAAGTACAAATTGATGTGCCAGACGAGGAGCGAGTGTTTGTACTTGGCCAAACTAAGCAGTTTGAAATGAGCTGTAAGAGGAGACTCTGTATTGAACAGTATATGTAATGCCTATCCTTGGACATGTGGGGAATGCACTTAGACCTTTTTTTTGGTTCTTTAATGGAGGGAAAGATTGGGTGTCTCTTTTGCCATCCTGAAAGGGCCTCTGTACCAGTTGCTGCACTCCTCACTGCTGCCATTGTCTGGAGTGATGGACAGGCCTTCACCTGATAATATGACCAAAGATGGTCCACAGAGTCATTTTGGCATTCAGCAGCCACAGACATCTATGACTACTGCAGCTGCACAACCTGCAGACATATGTCATGTATATTAAAATTTGAACAAATCTTAAGTTCTTTTTTTCAAACAAATCAAGGTTTCATTATAATTGGTGACTTTACAATTCTTTTTATTGTGGAGTGGAAATACATTTTAATTCTCATTAATATATCTAATATTTCTAATTATAAGACTATTATAAGATTTTTTCAAATAGTTTAAGTCACGTTTTATCTAGGGTTTTGTGTTGTATTCGTTTGACAGTTATAATTTTGCCTGTTTCAAAATGAAATGCAGAAACTTAAGATCATCTCTCTGGTTAAAATGACTTAAAATTAGTCATGGGATGTCTAAAAATAAATTAAATCGTTTTGCTGTGTTATAGTAATTGTTAAATTGTGATGACACCATAGACAATTTTACTTGCAAAAATATTATGTTCATTACTGAGCAGCAAAATGTGACTTTTATAGTCTTAGGGTCAGTTTCAGCCTTGTCCTGTATAACTTAGTGCTGTGAAAAGATATTTTTGATTGAGAAGGAAAGGGAAGTCCAAGGCTCGGATTAATCCCTGTCTGGGGAAATTGACCCTTAAAGTATAAATTTGTAGCCTGAAGTAGACTCTCTGTTTGATTTTGCCTGGTGGATTAAACTTTAGAAGTGTATGTGTATATACAAAGTATATTTTTCTATATTTTTGAAAATGCAATTTTACTGTATTCCTATGTAAATAAATCAAGGATATGTTATTTCTTGGGTTTCATTAAAGTTCTTTGAATGTTTAATTTATTTCTATCCATGAAGTGCATGCTAAGGAGGAAGGACATGCCTGCCTTTAAACTATTAGCTTCAGATTGTATGCAGATTTGTTTTTGCATGTTCTCGAACTGAAAAAACCCCAGTATTCAACCCAGTCACCAAGTGAAGCAGCGGGCAGCCAGGAACGCAGCGTTTGGGGAGCAGTGTGCGGTAATGGAACCTCAGAGGTGCCACCAGCACTCCTGGTATTCAAACCTATGACCTACTTATTGCAGGGGCATATCCCTAACAACTAGATCACATATTCTACAGAGAAAAAAACATAAAAGTGATGTCTGTGACTTATCTGAACAGAGATAAAGGTGTTTAGCGATGCTTTTATTATGGTCTGTTTCTGATTTGTGCCATGTCAATGTGCAAACAAGGCCACATAATAACACATAGATTTAGGGAAATGCCATGTGCTCTACTTGAGGCATCGACTTGAGCACATCTTGTTACAAAATGTCATCAGTTTATGTGACCTAAATAACAACAAATAGAGTTATGACTTTCCTTGTTCACAAAAGACTACAAACATCAGTTTGGAATGGATTGATTTATCATAAAAGTGCTGGTGTTTGTTGTTCCTGTCTGATATATTCAGTTGTCTGTAACTGGTTCTGTACAAAATTATACGAGAAATACTTTCTTTGTAAAGGTACGGTTTGGCAGAAATAAAATGTCCAAAGCCTTCTCCCTCATTTCAAATGCAGTGGATCTTCTGAGACATTGGGAATAAAAGCAACAAGATAATTGAGCTTTTTAAGTTACTGAACACTTAAGTTACTGAGCATCCTCTGATATAGTAACTAGGGGTGGGACTCGATTTAAAAAATTAATCTAATTAATTAAAGGCTTTGTGATTAATTAATCTTGATTAATCTCATTTCATTGCAGAAGAAAATTTGTCCTGAAGCACAATTTTTTTTTGTTGACAGAATCAAAAAGTGGACATGGACATTAATACGCTAAACTCAAATTCTTTTCATTTCTGAAAAAATAAAATTGTGAAACACAAAAATAATATACTTGGCTAAAATTTGGCAGATAAAAAAAATAAAGTGGTATTTTAAATACATTTACAGAATGGTATTGTCTTTAAACAGTGTCGTAGTGCACTCAATCAAGCTATCCCCTATCCCCTTTGTTTATGGTGGAGGAGACCCACACAGTCACAGGGAGGACATACAGTCCACACAGAAGGATTCTGCGTCCAACCCAGGACTCGAACCCAGAACCTTCTTGCTGTGAGGCAACAGCGCTAACCCCTGCGCCACCAGGCCGGTCCCACTTTCGTTCTGTTCATCCATTTTGGTAGCTCTGGTTTGTGCATCAATGTAATTGGTCTACCAGGAAACCGTGCGTGGACAAAAGTTCCCCTTGGTTTGGGATGCAAAGTGTGATTAAATGCGTTATTTTATTCAATTTCATTAATCGCAATTAATGCGTTAAATTCCCACCCCTAAAAGTAACATAACAACGCTTGATGCTTATTCATATATCATGCTATGACAGAGAATCAAATCCTGGTCTCCTGTGTGTGAGGCAGTGGTGTTATTTACTAAGCAGTACTAACTCTTCAAAGCACTGAAGCAGAAAGAAAGATATACATCAACATCATACTACCTTTGCAGTGCCATCTTGTGGACAAGATATTGACCATTTTTGCCAATCATCATCATCCATAAAAAAAAATCTTCATATGTATAATTTGGCCACAGACCTTTTGGTCTGGTCCTGCCACATCCTAAAAAAGCAAACTTTGGAAAGATTAAAGAGACAATGTGATCTAGATTATGATTCTGATCTTCCTGTTCTACATGCTCACCTCCAATTCATCCCAGGGTGAAATCCTCTTTATGTGATTTGGCCCAAGAGCGAGCCCTTCCCCCTCCATTACATAGAAACTAAGCACAGAGAAGCACATTGTCATCACAGGAAACTGGATCATTTGAATTCAGTCGAGCATGAAATTTAAAGACTGCTCTGGTGTTATGGACAACAGGTTAAGATGTGTGTGGAAATTTACATTCAAGCATGGAAACGTGTGCTCTATTTGCAGCAGATCAGCCACTTCTCATCTGGGAGGTTTGCTGTGAATATTTGATTGGATTCAGTCATAAGATAATCAGAGGCCAGGTACTTAATTATGAATGATTAGCCCTCAAAAACTCTCCAACCCATTTCAGAGGTGATAGATGGAGCTTTGTCACATCAAAGAATGCAGTTAACCTGCTCCACAGGCCCCTCTAGCTAACACTTGGCATTGGGCATGATTAATGCTCTAGCTTCACCAGAGCCTTCAATTTTTATTGTTCCACAGGCAAAGAGAACGGTTTTATATAATGAACAACTGTTTTTACATTACAAATAAAGCGAATCATCCCAAGGTGCACCTGAGCTGCTTGCCTTCAGGCCCAAAAGTAAGCTGCATCACTGCTTTCTGATTGGTTAAAATCAAAATGTCCAGGCAAAATACAACAGCAAAGGAGATAAAAACTAGCAGCTGGAAAGTTGACAAAGTACAAGTAGAACTGTCTCTTTGGGCTGAAAATAAATTTCAGTGTGTCACGTCGGGGGGTGCTCGGGTTGTGAGTGAGGCACAGATAGAGTTTTTTTATTAACAAAACACAAACTCAGACAAAAGGACACGAAGAGGCATGAGGACCTAAAATAAAAGCATACGTAACAAAAGACATATGAGGACCGGTGAGAGTGAGGGTAAACTTAAGGGTGCGTGAGGGTTGACCGACAGTCAAGACATTTAAAAATCACTTTAAATACAGACATACCAAACCCCCAAACCAATGAGATCGCCTAAACTTAAAGTATACCAGCAGTGATTATAACTAAATCAGAGGTTTGAAAGTAACCAATCTGAGAATACTATTTACTTCTCCTTGCTGCTGATTGGTTGCTGCACTTTGATGCAGCTGCACTCCAGAATTTCTCCCGTGGAGCGTCTCGAACATTTGCATGTTTTCCTTTTGTTCTTCTTAAAGCCCTGTATTTTTATTACTTTAAATTACACTAAAGAAAACAGCCACACATACCAAAGAAAATGTCCATGCATGAATTACTGTACAGTCTATGCAAGGGTAATATTGGAATTTACATTCTAGCACTGCAGGAATTCACTGTAAAATATACAGTACAGGTTTACCATTCCACTTACCATTCCATTTTCTTTCAGGGTAATGTTTTAGGCTTATTTTAAGGTTCAAATGCTGTCACATGCATAGTCATACAAGTACAACACACAGTGAAATGTATCCTATAAACGAGAAGCACTACATTTGAGATCATTTAGAGTGTGCACGGAGATGGGCGGGGACGGCCCGAACTTCCTCATTTGTCAGAGATGTTACTGTAGCTGCCTAGCCTTTTTGGTCTGGACCTGAATGTGAGCAGTCCATGTCAGATCTGAGGAGATGTGGACACCAAGATACATGAAGGATAGCATCCTCTCCACTGGTGCTCTGTTGGTGACGAGGGGCTAGTAGTTTCACTGCGGTCTCCTTCTGAAGTCTACAACCAGCTCCGTGGTCTTGCAGACGTTCAGCTGGAGGTGGTTGTCCAGAAACTACGATGCCAGGTTCTTCACCTCGTCCACGTAGGCTGTCTCTTCATTTTTGGAGATGAGGTCCAACATCACTGTGTCATCAGCAAAATTCACAATAATGCTGGAGCCATGATAGGTTACACAATCAGAAGTGTGGAGAAAGTACGAGCTCCTGTGGTGCTCCAGTATTGGTGATATTGGTGGTGATGCTGTCAGAGAAAAACCTACCCACCTTTACCACCTGAGATCTACCAGTGAGGAAGTCCAGCACTGATGCACACACATGGCTGTTGAGTCCTAGATCTCTCAGAGTTGTGAACATTCTACCTGGCACTATTGTGTTGAAAGCTGAATTGTAGTCTACAAATAGCAATCTCACAAACTTACCATGTTTCTTTTCCACATGGCTTAGAGTGGTGTGCAGGACATGGCAGATGGTGACCTCTGTGATTTCTTGGCATTCACTGCAGCACGGATTGATCTGTCCACACATGGTTTCTACTTTGGGAACATATTGACTGTCACTGTAGTTTTGATCAACCTATGCAA
Source organism: Rhabdalestes septentrionalis (assembly GCA_037832545.1). Taxonomy (NCBI): domain Eukaryota; kingdom Metazoa; phylum Chordata; class Actinopteri; order Characiformes; family Alestidae; genus Rhabdalestes; species Rhabdalestes septentrionalis. The sequence continues at coordinate 3,862 of JBBMFX010202524.1, read as the reverse complement.
CCATGCTAACAAAGCTAACTGCTACATCTGTAAACATGTTGCTATATCCGTAAACTGAAGCACATTAAGGTCATGGAGTGGCCTTCCCAGTCCCTAGACCTCAGTCCTATAGAAAATCTGTGGAATAAGATGAAACTTCAAGATGCCAAACAGCAGCCAAGTAGCTGTGAAGAGGAGTGGGCCACAATCTCTCCTGAGATGAGTGTAAACCTGTCTTACAGCTTTGCTTGCCAACAAGGGGTTCTCCACCCAGTACTAAGACATTCTTTTTGCATAGGTATCAAATACTTATTTAGCTCAGTGAAATGCAAATCAATGTATAACTTTCATGCAATTTGTTCTTTTTTGATTTGTGGTTGATATTCTGTTTCCCTTTATAAAAATGGTACTACATAAATTAGAGAAAATTAGAGAAACTTACAAACTCAGCTGGGGATCAAACAATTATTTTCCCCTCAGTACTCTGTACTGACTGATCATTTCATACATTCCTCAGCCATCTCTCTTAACAAACTTACACTGCACAAAAAAATAAAGGGAACACAAAAATAAGATATCCTCGGTCCGAATGAATGAAATGTTCTTATTACACATCTTACGTAGCTGAATGTGCTGACAACAAAATCACACGAAAATTATCATAGATATAAGCAGTGTTGGGCAAGTACCATTAAAAAAGTAGCTAGTTAAGTTACTAGTTACTTCTTACATATAGTAACTGTGTTAGGAACTGAGTTACATCACTATAAAAGTAACTAATTACCAGGCAAAGTAATTTTTGCAGAGAGACGCTTTTCTCCTGGGCATAAGTTGCACGTCACATATAATTTTTCACTTCAGCGAGGGCGCTTAAACTTCCAGTTTGCAGGAGCTGCCTTTGAACTTGGACTTGCCATCGTTGCTATTACCAGGGGGGATGTGTGTGTGTGTGTGTGTGTGTGTGTGTGTGGGGTGGTGTGGGGGGGCGGGGTTCAATGTGTTTTTAGGGCAGCACATATGCGAACGGGGCGGCGTAGTGGAAGGAACAACCGGCTTCTCCTGTGCATTTGCGTCTTTCACGCGCATTTAAATGAGCATAGAGATTACACAAGGAAGTGACGTCGTTATTGAAGGCCCGCCTTGATGAGCGGTCTGACAGTTTGAATTGCCTTTTGAATAAAGTGGCACAAAACCCATCGCAATGCAAAATGCAGTTCAGTGCCTTGTTATTCAATTATTTATTCAAAATATTTTGAAATGAACTAAGGATTGCATCAGCACTTTGCACATTTAATTGCCAATTGCAAAATGTATTTCCGAATTACACGCTCAGATTGAATATTGAATTGCCAATTGCTAAATGAATTGCCATTTGAATTAATGTGCTCATAATCTTCCACAGCTTTCAGGCTTTACAGGCACAGCAACAAGCCAGCTATCAGATTCTTATGCACCTAATGAGCACTGTGGTAAGTGTTGTTGTGCCAGGTCAATCTCAATTGATGTCGCCCTGGACCACACCTCCTCCCACTTCATATCAAACACAGCCTGCAGCCTGCTCATCCCAAAGATGCCGAAAATCCACGTCCCAGCGCTTCATCTACTCTGCATGATTTTATGTAGCATAAAGTAGGTCAAGAATATTTATTCAGTGGAGGAATTTCTTTTGGTGTTTAAAATATTACCTCATTCTCCTTGGTTGCTAAAACAGAAGAGAATACTGACAACTACAATAACGCAAGAGCTTTTTGAGGATTTTTTTAGGGCCAAAAACACTAAAGGGCTAAAACACTCTTTTGTGAGTTTAAGCATGTATAAGCACTTTTGATTTTACTTCTTACTTGAGGTACCAACTGTTGCAGCACATCATGTTTCGTGAGGTGCAGCCAAGATCTTTTTGTTAACACGCCTAAACAATGTGATACACCATTCTAATAATGTGGTTGCAAAAAAAAAAGTGAGAACAGCACTATTAACATTAGTATTTTCTTGAAAGTTTTATTCATATACAAAAGCAACACACTTGAGAATATACCTTTTCTTTTGTAGAGTATCATTTACAAAAATTCAAACAGGTTGGTTTTTTGGGAGGGATAATCTAAACACTGTTTTTAAAGAAAATGATATATCTATTGATCATGCAAAAATAAGTTAAAATGAACAAAAAATGTGATTGATCAAAACAGCCCTTAATTGAAATAACATTTCAGAATTGATGCAATATGAAAATCCCATTCAAACATTTTTGTGTTTACAAACATAGTTAATGGAAAAGCCAGCGTTTTTTGAATGAATCTGTGAATATACTGTAAAGTCTGTTACCTTATATTGTCTATGAGTAGCTGCATTTTTCTGCCTCCATCCGTTCAAAAGGAGTCTACTTACATTTTAGAAAAATAGCTACACAGTGCAGGAACCTGCTCCCGATGTCGCCCACTCTCGGCCTCCTCCACCTCAGTATCTCCCTCAAGATATTCCTCATTGTGTTTCTCACAATAATTATGTAGCACACAGCAAGCAGACTCTGTGCGACTTATGAAAGTTATATGGGTGTCATTTAATTTCAAAAGGCAGCACCAATGATCTTTGAGGCAGCCAAAGGCACGCTCAACTGTCATACGGGCTTGGTGTTATTCCTCCACCCTCTGGGTAAGGTTTCATCAGCCATGGTATGAAGGAATAGGCTGAATCTTCTAACAGAAGGAGAGGCACATCGACCCCCTCAAATGCTTTAATCCAGTGAGGTAAAAGAGTTCCTGCACTGGCGAAATCCTACAAAGATGAGAAGGAGAAAAAACGGCCATTATGTACCTTGTCTGGTCGCCCCACATTTATGTCCCTAAATCATATCCTATGGTCCACCACACCCTGCAAAATAATGGAATAGCCCCCCTTTCTGTTGTAGTCATGAGATACGTTTTTTTTGATGGAGCTCTAATCGTAATGTGCGTCCCAAGAAATAAATGAGAAGACTGGTTAGCCGCCAAGGTGCTGCACCAAGGAGTCTTCAGATTACGCTTAAAAACGAAGGGGGATTCCAGCAGATCCGGTGCAAGAGGGAGTTTGTTCCACCAATGGCGGCCAAGAGTGAAAAGAGTCTTGATGCATGTCTTCTTTTCAACAATGGAGGTTCCAGACGAGCTGTACTTGAAGCTCTGACAGTATGAGAAGTGACGTCACTTGATCAGTGCCGATAAGTAAGGCGCTGCAAGTCCACTCTTGGCCTTGATGGCAAGTGTTAATGTTTAGAACATAATGCAAGTGGCCTAAGGGAGCCAGTAAAGTTTCGGTAGTAAAGGTGCGATGTGCAATAATTTAGGAACATTTACACAAGAATGTCTTTATTCTTATTTTTAGGCAGTAATATGTAGACCATGATTTATGTTTTATTTTAGCCTAACATAAATATTAGGAGTGTGACGAGATCTCGCGAGATCAGGTTTGTCTCACGAGATGCGTCTGGTCTCGCGAGACCCAAATTACGTCCTCTTCCCGTTACAGTAAATAGTGCAAGTGAGCCGGCTGTCATTGTTACTGAGGCAGTCAAAGAACATTGAGTGGCGTAGATCCGCGGAATAAGCACTAATCCACATCAAACTTCACAGTTAGATAGGGCTCGGTGAGACCTTTACAAATACCCCTCGTTTGCCATAATACCCCCGGAGTTTTAGCCAAAAGACGCTAAAATCCCTGTGTCCCATTACTTTTGACCACCATGGACCTTCCGAGCAGCAAAACTCAGAGTTGCACCCAGACACTTCCAACTGCAAGTTTAAAAATGTTTTAATATTAAAACAGCCAAATTTAAATGTGATCTCTGGTAGGTAGATAGAGGTCTCTGTGTCCTGAAGGACAGAGCTCACACTAACTTTTAGTTTTATTA
>JBBMFX010202315.1:0-20896 GCA_037832545.1 Rhabdalestes septentrionalis | reverse complement strand
TGAATTTTAGATCTTTAAGTCCATCTCATGAAAAATCGGAGCAGGAACAAAGGTGTTGCGTTTATATTTTGTTGAGTATAAATCATTTTTGCGGATTTTTGAAACCTAATTTTCTCCTTAGTTTGGACACTTCCAATCACATATCAACACTGAGAGAGTGAAGTCTAGCCTTGAGACATATGAAACCAGCCACACTAACAGGGTGTGAGGTGAATATTAACTGCATCAGACTCCCACAGTAGCCAACACCATGACTGAGGAAGAGGGAGGGACACAAAGAAAGTGTGGGACCAGAAATGCTCTCTTGGATTCCCAGCCACAGATGGCTGAGGCACTGCTCAGGATTTAACTTGATGCATTCTCGGTTTAATAAGTGACCCCCATCGAATGTCACTGTAAAGCTCATACTCTGGAGCTAAGCGAGTGTCAGTCTCTGTCAGTTGTTACAGCTCTGTTCCCACTGACAGCAGATCAGCAGCTTCTGTCTCTGCCCTTCTGTCCCCTGCTGTCCAGAGCACACACACACACTCAGACTCAGCCGCCACAGACCCCAAAGCCAGCGCTGGCACCGAAACTCACAACTCATTGTAATGCTAATGCTGCTGTAGAAATAGAGAGAGAGAGAGACACAGCGAGAGAGAGACAGAGAGGGAGGAAAAGAAAGACAGAGAGAGAGAGAGAGAGAGAGAGAGAAAGATGGAGAGAGAAAGATGGAGAGAGAGAAGAGAGAGAGACAGAGAGGGAGGAAAAGAAAGACAGGGAGAGAGAGAGAGAAAGAGAGGGACAGAGACAGAGACACAGAGAATTAGAGAGAGACAGAGAGATAGAAAAAAACAGAAAGCAAGAGAGACAGAGAGAGATAAAGCTATCAGTGCAAGATTATGACAGGCTTTGCCTCCTTGTCTGACTCCTAGTTTTGACTTTGCCATTTTGGTAATGGCACATCATTTGTTGTCATTTCACAAGACACTGGCAGAAAATAAGAAGCAAATAGTTCAGAGCAGCCAAAGCTGTTTATCCAGTAGATTTCTCTGCCTGTGTTACTTTTCATGATTTCAAAATCCTTTATTCGTCACATATACAGTTATACAAGTACAACATGCCCCCGAAATGTACCCCAAATCACACCTAGGACTGTGCAAATAAGCAAGATATAGCTGCAGATATAATGAGGATATACCAACAAATAGACTCAAAGTAAACTAAAAGTAAAGCAAGATCAAAAATAAGAAATATCCTGTGTAAGGTAGACATATTATTGTGCATTTAAATTTGTACTGAACATGTGCAATCGTATTTATAAGCATGAGAGAGAGCAGGGTGCCATATTTTGGTGATTAGGGCACATTAACAGATGGGCCCTCTTGATGCTGAGGGGGGTTTATGATTCTGCTGACTCCTGCTGAAGTCCACCAACAGCTCCTTGGTCTTGCTTATGTTCAGTTGGAGGCGGTTTTCCTGGCACCATGGTGTCGGGTCCTCCTGTCTGTAAGCTGTCTGGTTGTTGTTGGAGATGAAGGTCAGCAGGATGGTGTCATCTGCAAACTTGACTATCGAGATGTAGGACGGTGTTGAGCAGAGAGGGCTGAGGACACATCCTTGAGGTTCACCTGTGTGGAGGGTGACGCTGTTGGAGATGCAGCCACCAACTCTCACCATCTGCGGCCTGCCTGAGAGGAAGCTGAGCACCCAGACCCAGTTCCCTCAGCTTGGTAAGAAGTCGATCAGAGACTAGTGTCTTGAAAGCTGAACTATAGTTCCTCATGACTGAAGGTGGAGTGCAGAATGCGGGAGATGGCCTTTTCTGTGGATCTGCTTGAGCTGTAGGTGAACTGAAGTGTGTCAGTGAAGCTGAAGATGGAGGATGTGATGTGTTCTTTTAACAAGTCTCTCTAAAACCTTCATAACTACCGATGTGATTGCAACTGGTCGGCAATCATTCAGACATGAGGGCTTACTGTTCTTCAGGACTGGGAAAATTGTGGATCTCTTGAAGCAGGTCGGTACGACAGCTTGAGCCAAATAATCTTTTAAGATGGAGGTGTCCTCAAAACTGGCAAAAAAACCCAACATTTAGTTTATCGTAAAAAAAAAAAAAAGGTCATACTTAGTTGAAAATATTTACAGCATTTATGTTTCTAATATGACAGCAAGCATTTCTGGCATGATCATGTTATTTACAATGAATTTGACATTTTAGCAATTGCCTTTTAACAAACAATATTAGCAGAATATTCCGCTGTACCACACAACACACTCCCCAGCACTTAATAGACTGTCAGTAAAGTGGAATAGACTGAGCCTAATAGAGCATATTTGACTGAGCTTTATGAGGAGTTATCCAGCTATGTTTAAGAAGCTTAGCCAGAGCCCTGCCTCTGACGTTCTGAACTGGTCTCCACTGGACACACAGCCAGGAGAGAGAGAGAGAGAGAGAGAGAGAGAGAGAGAGAGAGAGAGAGAGAGAGAGAAAGAGTGTATATGTGTGTGTGTGTGTGGCCACAGTCCAGTGTATTCTTTCCAACCTAATAATCGCCAACCTGTTTTAGAGCACCAGCAGCTTTAGAACGCGTCACAGGATGTGTAGATGTGCAAGTTCTTTGTGTGCTGGCAGTGGAATGGAGGGTGTCGCTGTAAGAGAAGCGGATATACAGTCACCATGGGTGCACTTCGTCATCTGTTGCTAAACAGTTCATCACCCTCTCATGATTGCTGTAGGCGTGCAGGGAGGAGGACAGGAGTTAAGATGACTGCTTTAATGAACACAAAGGTAAAGACACAGAGAACAGGAGAGAATCCAGTGGGGCTCTGACTCACACTACAAACAGCTTACAGTTCAGACTGGTTAAACCCTGTGTGGGTCAGACACAGTTCATACTGACAAAGCCTTTCCTGGACCCTACAGGAGGTGCCTGAAGCATACTCCCTTAGAGTGAGGCCACTGTGAGGCAAACACAGAGAGTCCCAGCTCACAGCAGGGCACGTCACGGGGGGCAGAGCCAGGCAGAGCAGGAACTGGAAATCAGAGCTGAGATGGACCGCACACAAGCACACTCACAATGGTTTGGGAATGATGAGATCCGGGTCGACTGGGATTAAATGAGGAAGCAGAAACCAGGGGCTGTTGAAACTAATTGGGGACAAAACAACACAGGGAATGCAGAAGGGGGAGGGGGGGGGTGCCCAGGCTCAGTGCTCAGGGATGGAGTGCCGGAGGCCCTTTTCAATCCTATCCATTAGTCCAGCTATAGTTTGAGTGGTGAACCATTATCGGCACAGCCGTGACACTAGTAGTACTGTGTCTCTGTGTGTTACCCTAGTAGGAGAATATCAGGCCTTGCAGCTTTGCTGGAGTTTCCTGCGTGCATGTAATACACTTGAGGTGAGGCCAGTTATTTCCACCCACATTTCCACCCATTAAAAAGTTTTTGTAAATCATTTTATTATCAAAAAAACAACAAACAAAAAAACACGACTACAGTTTGCCTGCAAAATAAACACAGCAAGGATAAACTAGACGTGAATCCAGTTTAGATCATCTTCTAATTTTTGGACTGATGTTTCTCTGTAAGTGTGGTTGGTATGAACAACTAAGTCTATAATGAGTTAAGACCTAAGGTCAATGCAGCACTTGTATAATACTAGTAAGCTGCTGTATGTAAACCGCAAAATGATGCAAATCGTACATAAATGTAAATAGTGAATAAATGTAAATAGTGCATAAATGTAAATAGTGAATAAATGTAAATAGTGAATAAATGTATATAGTGCATAAATGGCTACAGTTTTCGCGCTTGTCTAAGAAACGCTGGAACAAAGAATCTTGATCTATACATCAAACTGCAGTACATGCAGACACACCTTTTCGTTTTTTTGTTTTTTTTTACAAAACTGTATGTTTGCAAGATTAACTATTTATGTGAAAACTGACCTATGAAACCGTTGGTATTGCCTACACTTATTCAAAATAAGACAGGAAAGTATGCAGAAACGTGTGTAATAATTTGAGTTATTGTTGTTTAGAGCTGGTGATCCCCTTCCTCTGATGTAAAAGGGATAGATGGCAGTGAATAAAACATACAGCAACATCTTTAGTCAGCAGCTGTGTGCCTGGATATGCCTGATAAAACTGACAGAGAATGTAGCCTCAGTGTAATCTGTGTATGTTCATGTTTATAGGTGCATTGTGACAGTCACGAAACAGCTCCTCCCCCTTTTTACTGATCCCCTAGGAGGAATAAGACCAACTGTAGGTTAATGTGTAGAGCAGTGAAACTCCCAAGGGAAGGCCATCTACACTGCAGACCAAAGTATGTGTGTGTGTGTGTGTGTAGATCATCTTGACAGTACTAGTTGAGCATGTGACTGGCCTGCTTTGCTTTGGGCTGTTTGTCCAGCCAAGGTTGATGCATGATGTGGAACTTACATCCCCTCTAGGCACTGTCACCCTGATAACTGTTTTCGCCACAATTGCTGAGTGTTTACTACCAAATCTGCTGCTCTTCAAAAGGTATGATTTATGATTTGAATGTGAATAACTGACTGAATCAAGTACCAGAATGTGTCAAGTGAAACATTCAGCAGTACCTGTCAATAGATCACTCAATAACTCAAAGAAGAAATGATGCAAATCACTTCATATTCCCCATATAAACCAGTTTGAGATGAGATATTATACACCCATTATTATTTTGTCAATTATATTTGCACATTTTAATAGAATGCCACTGTGTTCATGGATGTTGTTGTTGATTTTGATGAGAATTATGTTGGACAGGGACATCATGGCATGTCCTTAACCCTAACTCACCATTCTCTCTCTTTTATCAGGAGCTGAACATCTTTTTGAGATATATGCCCAAATGCAGAGACACTGGATGCCCTTTGGACAGTTTGGGCTCCCGCACCCTGAGGGAGAACATACCTCTAATTTCTTTCCATACAACAACATTTCTGTTCTCTGGCCTTGAGGTAATAAAACCTCTATGGATGAAGATGGCTGTGTGTAGAATGTTTCAGAACGATAACACTGACAGGCTGTACTTCTGATACAGAGACTGAAAACATGCACGCTTTCAGATTTTCTTCAGAAAAAGCCCAACTGAACACGGATCATGTTCCTCAAACAATTCCTAAACATTTTTTCCAGCGGCAGGGTGCACAACCTTTTGAAATGTGTCCCTGCAGAAGGAAATAATTTAGTTATAATTGGTCGTATAGCACTAATGTTTAGCTAGACACTCCAGGCTCCATACACCAGGGTAAACCTTGTACATCAGTTTCAGCTGCAAATAGGAAACATTCCGGTGCACAAGCTTAAATGCTAAGGGGAATGCCAAGCATGCATCTCTCCCTCAGGCACATGCATATGAAGGAGGATCTTACAAAAAGTGGGCTGAGAGTTTCTGTTGACTGTGTTTGGTAGAGTCTGCTTCTTTAATTCGTTGGCACATGCCAGTTCAAATGTATGGGCACTGTTGACACACTGTCCTGATCCATAGTTTAAAAACATATTTACCTGTGTGGACTGCCCCTTTACCAGCTCCATCTTAAATCTATTAACAGGCATCCCCATCATTGGTCTGTGTTTGCTCTCCACATCATATGATGGCAGCACTGACTAGCTCAAGTATCATCTGTAGTGGCAGCTCTCTGCAAGATTAACTCTTGCCAGTTAAAACTCCTCAATATTAGACAAACGCACTATTTTATGTTGAGAAAAAAAATTGTCAGGGCTGTTACACTCAAACCTTGTTTTCCTTACTTGTGTATTAACCTCTGACTTTTTTCTTTTTGACAGGGTTTAGTAAGGTGAGTAAATTAGCTAGCAGTAACTTTACAAGCAGATGTTGATTAAAGTAAAGCTTTGCAGGTATGAAGAACAGCTGTGAACTACTTGAGCACTGTTGTACATCTGCTTAATGCCATAAACTTAAATGTAGTACAAGGAGTGCTTGTGCTTCAACAGCCTCGACGTATGACATTTCCAGTTTACAACGCTCTCTCTCACTCCCTCTCGGCTTAGCCTTATACTTACGGAATACGTGGGTGAGCTAGTTTGGTTGTGTCCGCTGGAAGAATACACAGTAATATGGCGCCTGAGTGAGGGAGCTTTCCTTTTCCCTTTTCTGTATTTTTGACTTTTCAACTGTGTTAGGATCATTAAGTGACTTAGGCTAGGCTGTGTTACGTCTTACACCAAAATTCGGGTTACATCATTGTCGAGGGAACAGAACTCGAGGACCTCATGTAGTTTTTTGTTTTCAACACACAGTTGCATACATTCTCATACATGTTTGCCTGTACTGAACATCTTGTAAAGACGGTTTAATACATTTAAAATGTACTCTTCATGCTTCTAAATATCTATCTGTCAAAAATAAAAGTTAGACATAGCAGTCGTTATGTAAGGGAGATAGGTGAAATAACCATAGTCCTCACTAAATGTGATATCAAGAGGGGTAAATAGGTCTGAAAAATCATGTTTTAACTGAACCTAAAGTTTCTAGTTCCAGGCTTAGCCAAAAACCTAAGAAGGGTACAGATCCCTACTTTGGTGTTGATGTGTATGGAAGTCAGGGAGGGCTTTCAATTTGACAGTCTTAATAATATCCCCTTGCACTTTTAAAGAATGCTCTGTCGGAGGGTAGTGGGTTGTAAGCAGCCTGCGGCATCATCTAACAGGGGACGGCAGGTGCACAGACACAACCTCACAATTTCAGGAGGGCTGGCGCTGCCTCAGTAAGTTGCTGCTCTAGGCAACTGACTATATTGCCTGTAGGAGCATCTCCTACTGATTAATGCTGCAGAACATCCTCAGGCCAAACTAATGTAGCTCTAATAGGGCTTAAATCTGCACATAGGCATTTCAGAACAGGAGACCAACACTATCTTTGATGTAACTGGGTCCCTGTTCCAAAGGATTATTCAATTATTCAATTATTGTTATCTGTGGTACAACATGCGCACAAACACACCATCCTCAGTTTGACACCCCCACACTTACACAGCCGGTGTCTGACATTCAGTTTGAGCTGAAACAATGCCCTCTGAGGAGCCTCATTGTGTGTGTTGCTGGCTCAGCATAATATTTGGGTAGTGTAATAATATTACTGCACTGTCATAAGCATGTCTCCTCTGCAGCTCCAGAGAGATTTCTGTCCAACTGACTCTGGCCTGATTGTCTCTGTTTGTCTTGTGTGGGATCTGCAGGAGAGGATTAATGTTCCCTCCTCTGATATTAAGCTCTAATGATAATGGTGATACACAGTATCTGTGTTGTGAGCTCCTTTGTGCCTTGTTAGGTTGCTGCTTGTGCCATTTTTTGATGTACACTGTTGAAGTGACATGTGTTTTTAGAAGCAGCAGACACAAGCCATTTTTACAAAGTTCCTTTGCTGAAAAAGCTGCCACAGATTTGAAGTGAGAATATTAATAACAATACTCATTCTCAGTGGAAGTTTGTGATGTGGGTCGGAATAAATGATTCCTTTAAGGAATTAATTAACATTACTGCAAGATTTCTCTTTAGAATTTTCCTTAATAGGACGAGTCCAGTCTTTTTTCAAGGTTATGAACATGCTTTTGGTGTTATTAAAGCAAGTTTCGTCAAACAGTTTGCTTGGCTTGTCAGTTATATAACAGACCAATCAGCGCTCCCTCTCTTTGCCTTTCCACGGCTGTCTTATACAGTGATGTCAAAAACATTCTAAACCCACTCCTCCTGCCGCAGTTTGTCGGATTTAGCATCCTCGTTTGATCCGAGAGGAGCTGAGGAGTGACAGAAAAGGCAAGAAAGGGAGGAAGGGTTGTATTCATTTATTCTTCCCTTTTTTTCAAAGGTGTAGTTTGGTGAGCTCACGGAAAAAGGCGCCTGTGAAGAAGTGCTGACGGGGCCAGAAGGGATTACGACTTACATGATAGTCCGGAGACCCTGAGTGTCTGTTCATGCCACAGACTTGCAATCTCATCCAAATCCAAACTAAAAATACACAAATCCCACTGCCATGGCGTCTGTTTTAGGAGTCGGTGTTGGATGGATTATTTCATCAAGCACTGATTACAAATAGCATGAATCATAATGTATTCAATAATCTGATTTTAGATTTCATGTATGTGATTATTTTTGCATTTTTTCTATTTTTCATCAAGGCTAGAACTTTTTACTGTTAGGGAAGCCATGTCCAGACATTTTATTGCAGCGGCACTTAGTGGATTATGATAATAGCACCTTAAAATCTTCTGAAGGTTACAGTAGCCCGTTTAACAATGTTAGTGCATATCATTCAGTGCAGGACGTTCATTATGAAGAGAATATAATCTAGCTTTATAACCACAGATGATTTATGGAGGGTTTTTTTAGGATCTGATGGTCACTTGACCACAATGTTAATGCACACTAAATCTTACACACAGCAATGTCAGTGTCACAGTTACTTTGTTACAATGACACACTTGTAGTTGCATTGCACTGTTATTTATTGTCTTTTCTTCTCTTGTCTTTTATTTTTCTATTGTCTGGTATCTTTTGTTTCCTCTGTTACACTACAAATGTCCCTCTGGATTAAAAAAAGTAGTTTATTGCGCAATTACATTGTGTAAATGGCACAAGAACTACATTTTAATAAGCTCAACATTTTGAATAGCTTATTTTATCTATGTTGGGGTGGAGGGCAAACTTTGACCAAGTGTGGGGGGTTGGGCAATTCAACTAATAATATAACTGTAGTCTGATAATGTCCATTTTCAAAAGCAGTACACAAGCATGTTTTAGAGTAAGACTCAGATTACTGTTGCTACTTAAAACTGAAATTGAAACTTAATTGCCATCAACATGGTTCCCACAGCCATTGAAGACAATAAGCATTCCATTCTTTTATAAATAGATGCTCAAGTAATAACATGGACGTAATCAAATCCAAAACATTCAATCAAGCTCCTGATTGTAAACTTTGTTGATAAAAATATTATTAATTGTATTATTATGAGCAGTGGTGGTAGTCGTAGAAGTAGAATTGTATCTTTTTTTCATTTCAAGAGCTAGACATGTTTTACACAGAAAAACTAAAATATTTAAATGGAAAAAACTCAGATTATTAAAAATAACATAACAATCACACATTATAGAAGAGACCAAGGGTTATTTTTTCATTGGTTTCCTTTTTTTAAACTATTACAGTTGGATATTCGTATTGATCAGACACGTGATTGTTTCCAATCAAGAAATAAATATAGGACAGATTAACATGAACTAGATCCTGTTTTGCTGAGTCTTCTTTAATTAAGTCACGAACCAGCTATGCGGATATTTGATGAGCTGATAATATGTGGCACACTTCCAGGCAGCCCCTTTGTATTCACTCCCATGTGAGAGCTGATCAAGACAAATAAGCCTCTCACTGTGCAATAAGCGATAAAGTGGAAAAATGATAGGACAATAAAGAGGAAACTCAGCAGGAATGTTATAAGCCCTAGAACAAGCTTTATATCACTGCCTAACCACCTCACAGAAGAGGCTCCCTCTTTCTTCCAGCACTTCTCCATCCAATTCAACATTTTTTTTATCTGTATGTATTTTTAGAGCCTCATGCTCTGTCATTTAGAAGGTGACAGCAGAAACCAGCGCATGCCTGTTTAGGCAGGACTTCAAGATAGCTTTGTGTACTGGAAAGCCAGAGCAAAACAGAAACTATTATGTCTTTCTGTGATAGACATGAAAGGCTCCATTTAACATGGACAGAAACTTTGGAGAATGCTTCACTGCATGCAAGAGAATTTTCTAGCTTGCTGAATGTACAGTGTGTGCTCTGGAGAACTACAGTACACATTTTAATGCAAAATAAAAACCTGACTTTAGCTGGAATGTTGAATTAAAGGGAAGTATAAGATTTTATAAAGGCAAAGACATAATAGTTTTTGAAAAGTCCAGCAGACTATAACAATATGAAGAGGTATGCATAACAAATGTATAGCTTTAATCCGAAACCCTGTATTTTTTTTTGTTCCAACAAACAATTTGTTTGACTACATGCAAACAAACACACATATCCAGTATGTTGCGTACTGTTAGGTGGTCGTTTCTCTTGTGTGCAACATGTCTCTTGATATTGTACACAATTTTCAGAACATTATCCTTGACAAACCAAGAATGGTTTCTGGTGCATTATTACTGTTTATTATTACTTTATTACTTTATTATTACTGATTGTTACCTGAATATAAATTCACAGTGTTCTCCCATTTCCTGCTATATACATTATCTGTTAACTTTGGATAACTTTAGGTTCTATAGTTTCTGCTGGGCAGGATGTTCTTTCTAAGTCTTCTTCCCTGCAAAAGGAACTGATCTGTGTGGTGTTCTGCTACTGTTGGAGTGTGGTGCTAAACTTTTGGGCATTTTTGAGTGCTGCCAAAATTCATTTCAGTTCAATTCACTTTGATTTACATAGTGCTCTTTATTGATGTTTACTGATGTTGTAACAAAGTAGCTTTACAGAATGCAGGTCTGAGCCCCTAGTGAACAAGCCAAAAGACAGAGGCAAAGAAAAATTCCCTAAAGATGGAGGAAGAAACCTTGAAGGAACCAAGACTCAATAGTTGAACCCATCCTCCTCTGGTCGATCCAGAAGGGGAGCTATTTTTAAAGAGAGCCCCTATGGAGAAAACTAATGATAAGAGGTCCCTGTGCACAGACTTAATCACTGCCAAACAGCTGGCAGTCTATGGCCTACAGAGTAGGTATAGTTAAGAGTCAACACAGGTCGTTTTTGTTGGAATCAGTGTGGAGTAGTTTGAGAGTCTCCAGTCCATAGCAACAGAAACAACAATCTCCACCGAAGAAGCATGCGGGAAGTACAAAGCTGGTGAGCCAGTTGAGGACACTTGGGCAAGGGACCTCAGGAATGAGATGGTAATCTGGAGCCCCAGCGGTGGTGAGCCAGGCAAGACAGATGGGCAGCGGTTCCCCTCGGAGAAAACAAGCCAAAGAAAATGATGGAAGACGATGGAAGACAAACAGAAAACAGATGCTCAGTTTTTGCCAGAACGAAAAATTAATTTATCACACTGAAACTTGACCTCCCAAAGTGCAATGGAAATACGGGGGAATTTAGCTATTTCAAAATGTGTGAGCACCAAACACGACACAGTGTTTTGTGTTTAATAATTCAAAACATAATGTCTTGCAGTGTGAGCAGGTTACAACTCCAGGTCCAAGAAAAATAGCAGAGCCTGATACACCGTCAACATTTACAAGAAAACTAACAGAGCCCCGTCGTTTACAAGAACAGTCACAAGTTTGATATTATCTTTTCTGGAGACTCGTCAGAAAGGATTGGAACCATGGCTTTCCACTCCGAGAGCTTATTGTATTTCCTGAGGTGATTCGAGCAGTCTCCATTGTGTTTCCATGGCTCTCTTATTTTCTTTCGCTCCCTCGTTTGGTTCCTCTCCCTCTTTTCACCTTATTTGCTCCACTCCTCCACACAGAACATGTTTTATCTTCTATCATCCTGCCACCCCTTCCCTGCTCTGTTTTCCTAAACCATGACTTTGAGATTAAATGTGTTTTAATAGTACATGCCTTCTAAATGATTATGGCTGTTATCTGCTACAGAGCTTACTGACTTGCATTTCATGAATGAATGATTTGTGTTTGTGTTTGCCCATATGTCTCCAAGGAAATAAATCTGCCTTTCATTTACTGAAATGTTTCAATGTTTTATTTAAGCCTTCTAGTCATTTGCCTAAAAGACCTTCAACCATATAAATCGTGTTGTGGTTTATGACTTTAAAAGGACTAAGCTTGCTCAAACAGCACAACTCATCTCAATTGACTTTCAAATAATCAAGTCTTTGAATGGATGAGTACCAAAGCCACTTGTGTGCAATAAAAATGACCATGACAACATAAGTGAACTGGGAAGGGATCCATTTCAAAATTGATCAGACTCAAAACGCTGAGCCACTTATTGATTAAGATGGTTCTAAAATCTAAGGAGATGTTGGAGGGCTGAACTCACCAATAGATGATGCCTCTTTAATACCCTATTCAGAAGCTGCAAATGTTAAGTATGACACAACATGACTCAAATTCAGTTTTCTGTGATGCTCTAATTTGGCAGTAGCATTTTTGAGATCTATTTCTCGAGCAAAAGAGATGGACATGAGTTATAGAAAAAAATTCTCCACCAAATAGCTTCAGAATGCATTTACATGAGATGCGATCGTTCCTGCTCTCACGCCTTTTTCTGCGGAAGGCGGGGGATGGGCGTGGTGATTGTTGAAACTTATAGTATTATTTTTAAGTATTTGTCCGGATACCGTATTCGTAAAAAACACGTTATTTTTGTGCCTTTCTGAATAACGTACTCGGATTCTGACCCACCCCTTGTCTTTAAAATAGAGTACGGATATCTGGTCTTTTTTCCAAATAAGTAATCGTTTCGATTCTGATAGTAAATACAACAGAAATACTGTAAGGTACCCCGTTACTGGCCCGCAAGCCGGGGGTTGGGGACCACTGCGCTAGAGATTGTATGCCAGTTACAGCACCGGCTGTTGTCTTTCAAGACAGGATTAAATATTTTACGTAGATAATGTGCTGTTTTCTCTCGACTCCCCCTTCCTGACATGTCTCCGGAAGGATTATTTCACTGAGCTAAAGTATTCCCTCTTATCTTGTCTGGTAAAATATGTTTTGCAAGGTATTTTACGGACTCCATCTCTCAACTAAATAGTTGAGAACATGTCTAAAAGTATGGACAGTATGGACAGTAGTTCCCTGACGGGGTGGACTTGTGTTAACTGCTTGCCTTTGCAGTGTTACATAAAGAACAAGAACACTATTCCTCAACCTTTCTTTTTATATGGCTTAATTGGCTGAGGCTTCCAGTGATGATGCACTTGAGATTTTTAGTGAGGATGAAACTGTTGTTAGCACTGCTGCCTCACAGCAAGAAGGTCCTTGGTTTGATTCCAAGCCGAGGTGGCCAGGCTTCGTTCTGTAGAGTTTGCTTACTCACAGTGTCTGTGTGGGTTTCCACCAGGTGGTCCGGTTTCCTCCCAACATTCAAAAAAATATACAGCCATGAAAAAAGAGAGACCACGTGTCCCTTTTTTCCTGTTCACAATTTGCAGCAGCATGTGTGTATGAAATGCACAACTTGCTATTCTTTTATGTTGTATTACTGTAAAAATAAGAAATGCATCCATATATGTTGTGAGTGCAGTTGTGTTTGTGGAGCAGCTTTTCTACTATTTCTGTTATATTCCAGCAGCTTTACTACTGATTCAGTTTCTGATGGATGAAACAGAGTCACACATGCACACACTGTGCCCTTAATATCACTAATTTAATTGTTGAAGTTGTAAAATTATGTGTAGTTTAACATTTCCAAGCTACAATAAATTATTTGTTTGGATTATTTAAAAAAAAATCTTCAAACATTTTTTGTTTTGAATTTGGAATCAAGTGTGGTCAAGAGTGTATAAAAAAATAGTGAAGTGCACATTTTACACATATACACTCCACAAATTATGAAAGCAATGACCAGAAAAAAACAGTCTCTTATTTTGCTTTTCCATGGCTGTAGACCTAAACAACCCTGTCATTGAACATCATGCTTCTCGTCATGTGAAATGTCAAACTGTCCGCTGTAGGTTGTATAAAGGTTTTTAGTAGCCTTTTTAGTAGCATCTATTATTGTTTTCCTGTTGCTGAAATGCTCTTAGGTGTTAGTGTGATTTTCTGTGTGTCTACTTTGTGATTGGCTGGTGAAATCAGGGGTGTTTTCCCGCCTTTCACCCCATGACTACTGGAATAGGCTTCTGAGAACGGGTTAGGAGAGGAGGCACAGATGATGGATAAAAAATGAATGATTTTTGCAATTAAAACAGAATAAAATACACAAAAATTTGTGTAGAACGTTGTGTGGAATTTTTCTTGCTAACGTTGTCATTTCAGTGCTTGCTCAGATTTTACGGTGAGTTTTGGAACCATGGGGGAGAGTCTGGGTAAATGCTGTTTTTTAATGGTTCTCTGAAAAACTGATGTATTGCTAACACTGATAAGTGAGCCTCCATAAGAGTACTGTAGAATTATTTCGGGATTTAAAATGTAAAGAAACAGTATCAGGGACAGCTGGAATAAATGGGCTAATAGGGCTGAACAAAAGTGATCAAATTTGGTGGTCTGATGACAGGTCAGAAATACTGTAGGTGACTGTAGGTCAGTTTAGAGAGAAATTAAAGGGAAGAAAGTAGTTAAACTCCAAAAAAGTATTATTTTACAACATTTTAGTTACATGATATACCAAAGAAAAAGGTTGTTGGCAAATTTGGGTTGTGTAAATAGTTAATAATGTAGAATTTACAGTCACAGTGTTCTCTTCCTAGAAGACATTCATTAAATATAGAACTACAGTAAATATCCTAAACCAGGTGGCAAGCTGGGGCAGCCATTTCTAATGTGAGGCAGCTCGGGAGCTAATGATAATGCTAGCCAGTTGCATTTGTATTTATATAGCTAGATAGCATGAAAAGCTAGTTAACAAATTGTTGTGTGACTCCTGGCAATATCTTGCACCATTGTATTTTCCTGTCATAGAACTGTCCCTTTCAAGCTTTCATCATTTTTTAAAATTAATATAAGATCATTAAGATTATATTTAATGAATTAAATAGATTCATGAATAACACAATGAAAAAATGCTCAGATATTCCAATTAGTTGGGGGCCTCTACCCTCAGTGGCTAATCTAATTTAACACACCCTGTAATTTAAATGAAACACTGAAACAATTTGAAAACACTACACAATGTCACACCCAGCTCTTCAGTACACCCTCCTTGCAACTAGGGGAGCTATAGATTCCAACACTGTGGTAATTTAGTAATTCCACAATGAATGGACTGGCTTTGAAGGATTGACTCTGCTGGTGTATCAAGTGGCTTGTTAATTCTTCTTTTCCTGTTTGTATTCTTACTGCATTATTGCCTTGCCTCTGTGTTGCCGTTTGCCATTGTCTGCATAGTCCCTGGAAGTTCTTGTGTATCCCATAGAGATTACATAGTCCATTTCTTTCAAATCTGGATTGCCTTTGTCATGCCAGGTCACCAAATTCTGACTGTTTTTCATGAGATCGACTTTTGTCAGTAAACTTTTAACCGCAGTTTTGTCATCTCCTCACCTGTCATTGCACACATGGTGATAGCTGATAATGTCATTTCTCAATAATGGCGAAGAACCCAGGAGCATTATTTGTCTCCAGCATAAATGCACAACTGGTTTTTAGAGGCTTTGGCTAAGCATTACTACAAGGAACTGTTCTGTTCTCAACATGTTCGACAGTAAAAGAGGAAAATTGGCCTTTGATTGCGTGAAATGCTTGAGCTCGTGGAGGGAGAAGGAATGAGATAAAAATCTCAGATTTCTTCTCTCCTTTCCTAGCCTCAGGTAAATGTTAGCATAACACACAAGCACATGCACACTGGGGGAAACAGAGGTCTCCATATTACACAATAATGCATGCATGTGTGCACACATCCTCTTGTGTGGCTACTGCAGCTTTCTTGCGATGTAAACGTCCTGTAGTCTGTGATACTGAAAGCATTTGTGATGAAGATGGTGAACTGCAGATGGAGAATTATTACACAAGCTCTTTTAAGTTCTTATGCCATGCCCACATTTCCATTCAAAATTGATAATGTTATATAAGAGTGTGAGGAGAGGCAAGAACAGACAGAAAAAGTGAGTGGGAAAGGAGATACACCATTTGTGTGTGTGAGAGAGAGAGAGACAGAGAGAGGGAGGAGGGTTTGATTACTGAGGGGAAAAAAAGAGTTCCTCTATCCACCTCTCTTTGTGGCACCAAAACAACTTTCAGAGTAGAGAATGATAAATGGTAAACAAACCAGAGATTCAGCGGAACCCCCTGCAGAGCTTTCTCTTATCCACATACTCTTGAAGATACTCTGCACATATGCAAAAAATTTAGTCGGCAGCCTTGCAGCTAACATAACACACCAATCATCTGCTGCAACACTCAACAGGGACAACTGCCATCATGGACTGTCCTCTTTCTATTTTTGTCAGGACGTGAATGAAAATTTGTACGAAATAGACCACTATAGACCACACAAAAACTCAATAATTAAATCCGTTCATTTTATTAGACCTTTAAATATTAGGAGAAGGGTTCAGGCATGAACCTTAAAACAACTACTTGACTCATCCTGTTGGAGTCTGAGCTTAGGGCACTTTCCAACCCTGTTGTCTATGAGGAAATACTACTGCCACTATCACAAGCATAGGCGGGTCTACGCGGGGGCCAGGGGGGGGCAGGGCCCTGTAATATTTTCTCCTGCCCCTCATGGCCCCCCTGCCAAAGACTGGAAAATAAATTTCTTATCATGACATGCGCTGGCTCTAAGAATGGAACTAACGCTACATGTGTTCTAGACGGACTTCTTAAAGCGCTACACACGAGCGCTTACACACACGCAGAGGGCAACAAACCCCCTCCACCCCCCACACCGTAGTGCCCCCTCCCCCCCACGGCTCCACGGGTAATTTTGGACTAGAACTGCCACTGATCACAAACAATACTAAATAAGCGCAGTTATCATGGTCATCTTCCACAAAGAGAGACAAGATTGCAAGGAGTGTGCATTGAAAAATTGCTCTACGAAACTTTCTGATTGAGCATTACATGTAAAAATAACATTCTGGCAGATCTCCTTAAAGACACAAAACCTTATTTTGAAAGACTACCAATATGTATTTATTTTTGTCCTTGTCTCTGACAAATGGGTCAAAATATCTAAAGTCATTTCTTCATATGGTTCATATGATAATAGTGTGAGGGAAATATATGGTGGCGGTCTGGTGGACCTTGGTTTTTATGGAATGCACAGTCCATTAACTCCAGCATCACCTTGAACTGAAATCAATATCCTTCATTCAGACTAAAACTCCCCTGGGACTATTTGAAGGAACAATAATATCAGTATCCTGCCATTGCTTTAACTGTGGAGGTCTCTGTGCTGCAATTCCATGGAATTATCACAAAAGCAGGTTGATAGACTTTGTTTCCCAGTATCAATATGCTGCAGTGCTAATCCTCATCTGTCCCTTCCTTACTAAAGTGAAGCTGATGGCATTCAAGTGTCTCAAACACAACCATCTCAGAGTGGGCCAAATAGACTAAGCTGAGCTGTAACACTTTCAACCTCTGCTCACCGCCTCGCCCACCTGGAGAAGAAAACAATAGAAATCTAGAGAGATCAGGAAAAAAACAATAGGAAGCTAGAGAGACAGCAAGCTTAGAAACAGCCTTTAAGACGCTGTTACAAAAGGTCAGTTATGAAAAGAAAGATGTGGGTCACATGTTTATTAAAAAAACACTTTGAACACTTTTTGTTGCACTGCTTGTTGGCTAGCACGCTCATGTTAGCTGATTTGAGGTCATACCTGAACTTTTCTGGGTGAAAAATGTGTTAATATTCAGCCTATAGGGCAGTAAGCTGTGGTAGTATTAAGGTTAAGTTAACCAGCCATTTTTGTGCTATTTTGTAAGTGCACATCAAAAGAGATTCTGTGAGAGTTGAAGTGTGTACTGCTTTCCTCCCACTTTGAAAAATGTCTCTAAATCTTGCTCAAGCTTGTTTTTTCCTCATTATCAGTTTCCTCAATTTGGAAATACTTGCCTTGGCTGAAAGGTTTTTTAGCAAAACTGCACAAATTATAACATAAAACTAAGAAGATGAATCTTAATCAGTTATGCTGCTTAACTAGCAGTTCCCCCCACACTTTTGCTGCAAGAAGCCCTCTCTTACCTTGTGGAGGAAGACTGTTTAGTTGGCTGTGGGTGCTCTCCAGAAATGACTGAGGCTGTTTGAACTGAGAATCTAGCATACATGACAGCATACAGTAAGTCAAATTGTAAATGAACACAGTGTTTGGACAGATACGGTATTCCAGTAATTAAGTGTGCAAAAAATGCAAAGACTGAGGTAAGAATAACAATAAATAATTATGCAACAGCAGCAACATGATAAAAACTGTAAATGTGGAAAGATTTTAGTTCAGGAGTGTGTCTGACTTTTTGATGTATGTCTTATTTAGAAGGCCTGTGGGAAGAAACTGTTCCCAGACAAAAGAAGAACAAGATCAAGGAGGGTCATGTTAGGGCATTCATTGCTCATGGCGTTGTGTGTTGCAGTGAGTTGTGTCTGGACATTTCAGCTGTCCTCACTATCCTCTGTAGGGTCTTGTGGTTTCAAGAAGAGGGATTCCCAAACCCAGGCATGCAGCAGTACCAAATTCTCTTTAAAGATCTTCTGTAGAATGTGAGGATTGTGAGGGGTTGGTTGAGGTCTCCACAGTCTCCACAAGAAGTAGAGACGCTGATGGGCTTTCTTGACAATGAATACTGACATTTTTTGTCCAAGTAGATCAGGGGTGTCAAACCTGTCCAGAAAGGGCTGCTGTGTGTGCAGGTTTTCGTTCCAACCAAGAAGGAGGCACACCTGATTCCACCTCTGTAATCCGTTGGCCTTGATACTCAATTACTCAGGTGTGGCTTCTTCTTGGTTGAAATGAAAACCGGTACCCACGGTGACCCTTTCTGGACAGGTTTGAGGCCTCTGAGGTAGATGATGGCAAGGTGAAAGGTGATGGTAATGGCATAGTTTTGAGTTTGAAAGAGAGCGGCAGCATTGATGTGCTTTATGTGCTTCATGATGAGCCTCTTAAAGCATTTCATTATGATAAGCGAAGGTGCAATGGAACTGCAGTTATTGAGGCAGGACCTCTTGAGCACAGGGATGAAGGGTAATGGCTTTGAAGCTCATTGGATTGATGGAGATATTGATGTCTGTGAGAACATCAGACAGATGGTCTGCACATCCTCTGAGCACATGGCCAGGAATGTTACTGGAAAAGAGACATTCTGTGTGTTAACTCTAGCTCTCATCACATCACCCACGATCAGGAAGAGTGCCTGGTCACTGCTCTTCTTTGCTCTCATGTAATTCTGTGTCTCACACCATGCATAGAAGAGTCTGTGTAAAGGAGGCCTTATCATCATAAGCAGATAGAAATGTCCTGTAGTTGGTGATGGCCTTTTACATACACTGTGTGTCCCCACTGTCATAAAAGTGGCCATGGATGTTCTAGGAATGTGTGCTTCTCTGCTGTGACAGTTCAGGACTGGTTTGCCCTTGTTGTTCTCAGGGCAGTTTTGTTGACTCACCTGTGGGCAGTGTCTCAGGGGCTTCGCAGCATACACACTTCTGTAGTCATTCATGGCATGTGGTGATAGAGACATAATGTTGGAAATGTACATGGAGACATAATGACATCAATGCAATTGCTAATGTTGTTTAAACCTTATGAAATCAGTTAAATTGCTAATATTAGTAGAGCCTTATATCAGTGAGATTGCTAAGGTTGGTAGAACCTTATGATATCAGTGAAATTTCTAATGTTGGTAGAACATTATAACATCAGTGACATTTCTTATGTTTTGGTTGCAGTTTTCTTAAATATTTTTTAGCCAGTGTTTTCAAACCAGTCCTGGAACACAGAGATGACTCCTGGGGTGAAGGTTTTGTCTGCTTAAGAGCAGGCTTTGCACATCTGTCAAGCGTTCTGTATCCAGGGATGAGCATAACAAAGATGTGGTCTCAGCAACTGAGGTGGGGGTGGCATTCAGCAGGATTCCTCACGAGAGATGTTTGTATAAACACAATCCATCTTGTTTGCCCCCCTCATTGCACATATTGATGATATTTAGGAAGTGCTGACTTGAGATTTGTTTGTTTGAAATCTCCAGTGATAATAAACAGTCCACTTGGGGTTTATATATGACTTTGTAAAGTTTTTGCATTAGGGCAGAGTGAAACGTACACTGCTATGGTGTAAGCATGATGGCGAATCCACGTAGTAAATAAAATGGTCTATGTCAGATAACCCCTGCAAGAATGAGCAGTAACTACAGATGAGTACAGCATTCACACATCATTCAATGTTGATGCAGATACACAAGCCCCCACCTTGTGTCTTACAGAGCAACATATCTGTAGGAATGAGACACTAATAGCCCCTCCAGATCTACAGCTGTCACCAGCAGATCTGTGATTTGTCACAGTCTACTTTTCTCTGTTACACCAGATCATTTGGTGAGGTGTCTAATTTACTGTCATTCCTCAGAAGATGTATTTTCAGATGAGTTCAAGGTGGACTTGTACATTTTGCAAGTGACAGTAGTACAGGTTTCAATCTTGAAGTTCTAGGTCTCTCATATTAGAAGGGCACCTTTTCCCAACAGCAGTTTTAAATCTCTCCACAGGTGTTCAATGATATTTAGATCTAGTCTCATTTCTGGCCACTTCAGAACTCTCCAGTGTTTTGTTTTTATCCATTTCTGGAGTTTTCTGAAGTATGTTTGGGGTCGTTCTCCTGCCGGAAGACCCAAGATTGGGAATGCAAACCCAGCTCTCTGACACTGGGCTCTACAGTGCGACCCAAAATTCTTTGGTAACCCTAGATTTCATGATGCTTTGCACACAGTCAAGGCACCCAGTGCCAGAGGCAGCAAAACAACCCCAAAACATCATTGAACCTCCAACATGAATGTAGGTACTGTGTATTTTTATCTGTAGGCCTCATTCCAGTAGACTGATGTGCTTTACCAAAAAGCTCTATCTGGGTCTCATCTGTCCGCATTTTACCAGAAGGATTTTGGTTTACTCAAAAACATTTTGGTGAAATGTAGCCTTGTTATTTTTTTCTCTGTGTCAGCAGTGGGGTCCTCCTGGGTCTCCTGCCATAGCGTTTTTTATTTAAATATGCACGCTGACAATGACGCTCCCTGATCCTGCAGGACAGACTGAAT
>JBBMFX010202212.1:0-10808 GCA_037832545.1 Rhabdalestes septentrionalis | reverse complement strand
ACAGGGAGAGTGTTACACACATATACACACACAGGGAGAGTGTTACACACATATACACACACAGGGAGAGTGTTACACACATATACACACACAGGGAGAGTGTTACATACATATACACACACAGGGAGAGTGTTGCACACATATACACACACAAAGAGAGTGTTACATACATACCCACACAGATCGTTACATATATAAACACACAGGGAGGATGTTACACACACAGAGTGTTAAACACAAATACACACACAGGGAGAGGGTTACAGACATACACACACAGAGGGATACACACACAGGGAGAGAAGTACAGACATACAAATACAAGGGTTACGCACATATATGCACAGGGAGAAGGTTACGTTGTGAGCTTTGGCGAGTGGTCAGCCTTTCAAACGCATTTAAAGATTCACGAAAGACAAACAAGAAAAACATAAGAAGATATCCAGTCCATGCAGCCCTAACCCACCTCCTCCAGAAACTTGGTGACATCGTACACTTTGTGGTTGATGATGATCCATGTACTTTTGAAGGAGTTTCGCTCCTCCACTTCGGACAGACGAAAATATTTCACCTCGTTCCCTTCTGTTCCATTTGCCTCCATTGTTCTCCTTCTTTTGTCGTGGATACTGTCTCCAGAATCGACCCAGAAGGGGGCCAAAACTTTCTCACACAAAACACACAGCTTCCCCAGCTCCCAGTGTTACAATTGTAGTTCCTGACAGTGCTGAAGACATGCCCACTCTAGCGCTGATTGGACAAATGAGGGCCTTCGCTCCTCACTTCTGCATTTTGATTGGACGAAGCCCAAGCTACTCAAACGTAGTGTGGCAAAGGCCGGAGAATGACTGGACAAAAGTTCATTAAAGTTCATCTATGTAGCGTCGACACAGGACTGCCAACTCTCACGCAATGAGAGTGAGACACACGCATCTGATTTTCTTCATTTTTTCCCAACGATCGTTGTGCGACCGAATGTCGCAGTAATCCTCGGCAAAAGAAAAAATATCCCCCCCCGCTTGACGCCCGGGATGTACGGCAGCAACCCCCCCAACCCCCGACGCTCGGGATGTAAGTCCGACACCACCACTCCCCCACACCCCACGCCTAAAATCTCACGCAAAGGTTTTTGGAAAAGTTGGCAGCCCTGTCGATATTAAAAACAAAATCAATCGGCTCTCACGCGAGCACAGATATATAATATAATACATAAACGAAAATAATTACAGTTATTTCCTCAAGCCCAGCAGAAACGTAATTCACATATTTGCGTGACGGCAGTCGGCCAAAACTCCAGGTTTACGAGTTTATTTACGAGCTTCAGTTCACAGGAGGAATGTGTACAGTCGAATAACATTTTTTTTACTTGTTTGTTTATTTTTCTTTTTTTTCGCCTTTTTTTTCAGGGTCACCAGTCTAATGTGCATGGACAAAAGTATTTGGACGTCTGACCAGTACACGAACAGGGACTTTAGAGATATTGTTTTCAAATACTTAGACTTTAAACTGGAGTTGCCCCCCACCCCCCTTTCGTTTCGGAGCTGTAACAGCTTTCACACTTCTTGAAAGTCTTTCCACAAGATTTTGTAGTTTCTGTGAGAATTTGTGCCCATTCACTCTGTAGAGCATTTATGAGGTCAGACACTAATATTGGACAAGAAGGCCTGACAATCTCCATTCTATGTTGTTTAAAAAATGCTGGACAGGGTTGATGTCACGGTTTTGTACAGGCCGTTACAAGTGTTGGGACGCACCTCTTATTCTTTTTAATCAGATGGCTGCTTGTTTTCATGGATGGACAATCGTAATGCTTCAGCTTACAAAGACATTTTGGACAACGCCATACTTCCAACTTTTTGCCCGGACTTCGGCGAACATCCTTTTCAATTCCAGCATGACTGTACTCCAGGGCACAAAGTGAGCTCCATAAAGACATGGTTGGATGAGTTTGGAACAGAGATTGCGAACCAGGACTTATTTGACATCAGTTCCTGACCTCATAATTGCTCTACAGAAGGAAAACACACAAATTATCACAGAAATTAAAAAATCTTGTGGAAAGCCTTCCAAGAAGAGTGGAAGTTGTTATAGCTGTGAAAGCAGTGAAGGAGGTCAAAGCCATTGTAGCTCCAACTCCGTATTAAAGTTATTTGAATGTTATGTTATTCCAGTCCCTGTTGGTGGAATCTTCAAGCGTCCCAGTACTTTTGTCCATTCATGCATGTTATTCAGAGAATGCATTCAGACTGTTATTTAGCTGTGAGCAACTTTCCTGTTGCCTCTGAGGCAGCCAAACAAACATGAAGCCAAATATGGACTGCCATAGTGACTCAATCAATATAAACAAAACAATATATATATTTTGTGACATATACATTGGATAGATCTATGTCATAGATTAAATATTATAGCAGTCAAGTAGGTTTATTGACATTTCAACCATACATACACAATGCACAATGGAACAAATCAACATTCCTCCAGGGCCATGGAGTCACACAAGAACAAAAACCGACCCACAAAAAAAAAAAATCCAACTGAAAAACAAGCCAGTACAAAATAGAGTGCAAGGATAATATAACAATAAACAAGCAAATAAAATAAATGATACACAAGAGCAACAAAACCAGACAAGACAAAATTTAGTGCAGTCCTTAAAATCTACATTCACTAATACAGTGTTGTGACACTGCAGATCGAAATTATTTTAGTGGGTTAAATTTTTACAAACTCGAGACTGTGGCCACTAAAAAATGTTCCTGTTTTCATTTAGGAGTTTCTATTTATGTAGGGAAAAATACAGTCGAATAAATATTTTTAGTACTCAGTCATTTATTTTAAGAGCTTTATTTGTCACATACATTTTTAACCAGGGGAACATATAGTGAAATGGTAATATGGTCAGCTAGGCTGTGCAAGAAAGAGCATAATATTAAATGAGGATAAAATGAGGCAAAAAAATTAAATAGAGTTCAAATGAATGTATCAAGTGACTTGGTGCGACATAGTAGTATAGATAGTTATTTTATATAACCAATTTATAGATAGATGAATACTGGTTATGTAACTACACATACACAAGTGTTTATTTATTTATTTATTTATTTATTTAGAAGGGGATCCTGGGTCCTGTTTCATGGTACAGGACCCTGAATTCTGGCTTAAACTGAACACATTAGCAGGTGTCTTATGTAGCTTTGAGTGTTTAGTGAAGCAACTGAGTGTTTACTAAAGTGATTTATTGACACTACAGCGTTGTTAAACAACTGTTTCCACCTTAAGTGACAAACATAACGTGATCAGGTGAGTTATGCATGAGAGTTTGCTTTTAGTCTCAGATTGTAAACAACTTGCTAACTAAACTGGCTAACTTACATTAGAACTAATACCCATTTCAAGGGCATTTACCAGCTTGATAAATTACTTTCCTTTTATACATTAACTGTAATATGCCCACTATTATTAGTTTTTGCAGCTTTTTCTAGTATTTGCCTTTGACTTTTGTTGTTATGCTCCGAATGGATTGTGGCGTCAGTTAGCCAGCTAACTTTCCTGAGGTAAAATGGGCTAACATTAGATTTATTAGTTGATTATGTATCAGGACGAACAAGTATGTAAACACTATTGTGTAAAATCTGGCTTTTGTATTTCCAAATGTAATAGGACATACATAACCAAGAAATGATCAGAGCTCGAAGCTAACAGAACTGATAAAACCAAAAGTATTTGGACGCGTGACCATTACACCCAATGGACAATAGTTTAGGGACGCCAGACCATTAAACCAAAGGGGACATTCCATAACATTGCATTAAAATACTAATGCACTAATATCAGCGTAAGTCTGGAAAACTAGCCTTGGGTCTTTATGGGTTGCTGTAGTTCCTTAACATGTGAACATGCCAATAATTCTGTGATTGGAAGGTCGTGGGTCGAATCCCAAAACTGCCAGTGGCACCACTGTGGTACCCCAGAGCAAGGTACAGTTCCTGGGCACTGCATCACTGGCTGCCCACTGGTTTGCTTGCGTGAATGGGTTAAATACAAAGAACGGCTTTGGGGCTGCTGGTGGCCTAGTGATTAAAAAGCCATGTTCTCAGAAAGTCGTGGGGTTGAATCTCAGGACTGCAAGTGGCAACACTGAGGTATTATTGAGTAAGCTACCATTCCTGCATACTGCTCTCCAGGTGCTTCATTGCTGGCTGCCCTCTATTTCACTGGGTGAAAAAATGTAATTTAGAGAAAGTATTTCACACCATTCACACTGTGTGTTCTTCTGTTATGTGTCCACATATGATTCAGATTTTAGCACGGACGGGCTTTTATTGAACTTTTACAGTCGAGGACCGAAGGTAAGGTTCAGTGGAGGATCATGGCAGGGGGAGATTGCCCCAAAAAACAAAAATTTTAATCGTATTTCATCTCACACTACACAAAGTGTGTTCTTGTTTAGTAAAGCTGAAAAATTATGAAAATGTTGCACGCTGTACTGTTTGCAGCAGTAATTTCAGTATTGCTCATGCGGTTTAAACGACTATAAAAGGCACGTTGATGTGAGTTTTGCAAGTGTCATTTTATGTGCTGTATTATTTAGGTCTATAGTACTTAGAATCTTGGTTGACAAGGTTGTCATGAAAATACCAAACTCCTTGAGGACTCCTGTAAAGTACCAATGGAATATGAATAAGGGTTTTGTATAAATAGTAAATATCTAATCAATTTTTATTATTGTCAAAATAATACATAACATTGGCCTTCGTAATTTAGTGTGCTGATTACAGAAAAAAAGGGGAGGGGGGGGGGGCGGGTTATCGGGCCTTCCTGAAATTTTGGAATGGTTGCAGTGCAGTTGACAGTTGCCTGTGCAAATCTCAAAAATGCCATCACGGTATCACTGAGGCACTGAGCTCTTCAGTATGATCCATTTTATATTGTATGTCTAGGTGTTTTATTGAAACACTTGAACTCAATATTTAAGAGGTGTGTCCCTATACCTTTGTCCATATTGTGTAGCATAATTTCTTTTTCTGTCTGCAGTATGACCGGAAAGAGGGAGCAGAGTCTGTTCTTCGTCTCTGTGCCAGATCTGAGCAAGCTCTGCAGTGTTTTCCTGTCCTTTCAGAACTGCTTTAATGAAGGCGAGCTAAGGAATAAGCTGCTGAAAACCTGCAGGTGAGGCCCATGTGAGGAACAGTCTTGGCAGAGTGGTCAGTAAATGTAAAGATACTATAATTAACATTCTTTAGGGAGGCATATACTCAGAGTGCAGACAGATTCATTAGCCCACTATAATAACTGAATGCAGCCACCCTAATTACCGTACACACATTGCTGACACAAGTGTTAAGTTGTGGATACAGCTTGTAAGTTTGCTCTGAGCCCACGCTCACCCTGACCAGTGCCAAGGTTTGACTATTGGGGTTTAAAACACTTCTGGAGCAGTGGAACTCTTATCAAGTGATGGAGTGCCATCTGGTAATCTGTGAGGCATTTTTGAAAAGATTGTGCAATCCAATTCTCACAGCAGTACCTAGGCTTCCCAGAAGAGTCGAGGCCATTTCTCCATCAAAGGGATAAAACAAATTCTTTACTTTGATTAACAGGACCTCTAAAAAGTAGGTTTTATTTGGGAAGTGAAACTGGCATAATACAGTCGTACTACTGGATTTTTTAAACATAGTGAACAAATTGATCCACACTGTCAACCTGTTGGTCCTCCTTGCAGAAAAGTTTTTGATGATTTTTGATGTTTCCTGATGCTGGACAGTTAGATAGTCATCTGTCCTTTCATCACTGATCTGTTTCTGCCCACTAGGCTCGGTAGATTGGATATTCTCCAATAGCACTACTGTGCTGAGAATCTACCACCTACATACATTGTGGGGCTGCTCCTGGAAACATGATTTGGGAAATGATGATTTGGGGGAAATATTGATATGATGACAAAATAAATTCCTGCATGAATTTTCACACAGGTGTAAAATAAGTAAAATAAAATTATCTTATGGGGTCGTTGCCTTCAGCCCCCTCCACTCACGCTAGCTTGTTTAGTTAGCAACACATGTTTACAATGCATTACTGACACGTTGGTGCCGCTGGCTGCTATTATCGTGTGTGTTTGGCTCTGTGTACAGCCCTATAGACTGTATCCCATGTGGAACCAAGAAAGTTTTTGAGTTGAGAAGCCTATATTTAAGTTGATGTAATTAAAAAGTCAGCCAACATATGTGCATATCTTTGGGAAATCTGTTAAAATTAAATGAACCTGATCCATTGGGGCATGTCATGTAAATATTGTACAGACCTATAAATGCCATCAGTATTAACACTTTATTCCCCACACCCTGCTCCGCCGGACACCATGGTGTAGTTCGCACACTGCAACACACTGCTCCCCGTATGCTGAATTGCTGGCTGCCCACGTCTTCACTTTTCATTCTGTAATTTTGCACATTGAGCTCTTTTGCAAAATTAAGGAAATGTGCAAAGGAGAAAAAAATCAGGATCTACCTCTTACTGTGTTTTTTTTCTCATTTGCACATTTCCTTAATTTTGCAAAGGCATTTGTGTGTGGACAGCAAAGAAAGTATTTCGTTGCATGGAGAAATGTAATTTCTACTGTTCACATATGACAATAAACATTTTGAATCTTGAATCTTGGTGAATGGGTTAAATACGGAGTAATTTCCTCCAGGATCAATATAGTATATGCAATAAAAAAATATGGTCCTGTGGGGTACCTGACCAAAATTGAATAGAGTAAAAGGGGTTAACAAATGGTTCAGAGAACCCCAGCATGTAATTATAAACTATACAGTGGACCCATAAAAATGAGAGATATAGAAGTTAGTTATAATTTTAGAAGGGTGCAGTTTGTTTATAGTGTACATATCAATTCAAACCCTTTCGTTGATTTGTCACTGATGCTGTTTTTTTACATTATATGTGGAAATTAATATTATTTTACTGTTTTTCAGGGAACTTCTGCTTTCGTGTTCAGATGTCATTGCCTCTCCAGTACTGGGCTCCTATGGCGGCATCAGCGTTATAATGGCTGTGAGTATTTCAGTTAGCTTGTGTTCAGGCTTCATGATGTTTGTGATAATGTGATAAACCCCTCCACACAGGAAGTGTTTCTGCTTGCAGCTATTCTGCTTGCAGCTATCCACTCATACTTGGCTGATTCATGACTGTTGTGCTGGAGATGCATATTATTTCAGTTGTTTGACATGTCTCTTCTCTTTTTACTTCTTTAGTTCTTTAGTTATTTAGTTCTTTTCCAAACAAAAAATGGCAACAAAGGAAAATACAGAGCAAACAAGCACGCAAGCGCAGACACTCAAAAGGGATTCCAAAAATGTCCCGTTGACACACATTCTTTAGTTGTTGCATAAAAGAGGGTCTCTGCTGTTTTTCCAATAAAGGATCTTTTTCATTGTATTTTGTTTTAAGCATTTTAAAAGAATCAAAATGTTCACTCGTACAAAAGGTATGTCTGTTATCTTACAGTTGCTGCTACCTGGCTTCTCATTTTTGTACATGAATGTGTCTCTTCTGTGTCTGTGCGTGACAGTGTGCGTGACAGTGTGCGTGACAGTGTGCGTGACAGTGTGCGTGACAGTGTGCGTGCCGACAAAGCCCGTGCTTAGGCATGCTCTGTGAGAAGCCAAATGGCTGGTGCACATTCCAGACATTCTGTCAGCTCTCTTCCTTTCTTGGATTTAGGCCAAGATAAAGCAATGGCACTTAGAGGAAGTGTCAAACTCCACTAATGAGCCGCCCATCTATTGAACCCTGCCATGGACCTCTTGTTGTGGGTCCAACAAGTGTGACAGGAGCTCAGTGTCCGATTCAAGCAGCTTTTGATGGTATTTTGAAATACTGGTAAATATTTAACACTGTTGTGGTTATGCAACTGCCTTTGTACTCACACAGCCAGAGGAGACACAAGCGACATCAAAATAATGTTGCTGGGATCATTGGTGGAGTTGATTAATGTTTTATTCCCTTTGTCCAGGTTTCCCTGTGTTACTGGTCACCTGTCATGCTGACAGATTTTATAGTAAGATTTTGATCTTTAGTTAACCTGCTTTGTTTGTCACTCTGACCTCTTCATTAGATTACATTATTCAAGAAAGGATTCGTCCAGGCCTATGCACAGTGGCACGGTTTGCAGGTTAGTTCTGATTTTAAAGAGCTAGATCTGTATGATCTGTCTTGATATGTATCAGTCATTGGAAGTTATCCACTGAATCTGCATGCAAGCTGATGGTACATCACATCTGACAAAGTATCCAAGCACATCTAATTGGTGAATTCATCTACTTTAAGTTACAAATCACAAAGGTTTTCTCTGTTGCACATACAGCTTGTGTAATCTTCAGACCAGATCCTTACCTGCAGAATTGACATTGGGCCTACACATTATAGAATGCTGTAGATACTTTCTGTATAATTTCTGGTTGTTTAATTAACTTTGATTTCTCAGTTCATTGTTTGTGACAGCTCTAGTTATCTGTGCAGGGCTTTTCTGAGTTTTCCTATAATGAGTGATTTCTCTTTTTATACTGTTGAGTTCAGCTGGGTTCTCCTCAGAGGGTTCAGCCAGACTCTCTGCAGACTTGTCTGTCTTACTCCATTACTGCTAGACTGGCCCCCAGCTGGAACAGAGCAGGCCAGTACCTCATTGCAGGTAAATTACAGCCAATGACAAAAAATGTCTATAATGCAAGCTGAACATACTTACCTTCACATGCAAGCTTTTCTCTTATGCAGCTACCAGGACTTGGATGTGGAGTGGTTCTGACAGTTGTAAAAATTTTTACTTGTATATTTTGCAATATATAGTTAAATGCTTTGAAAAAAGAAATTCCTAAATTTAAAATGGTTGACTTGTTAAAGTAGAGTCTTGTACACACCAAATAAAATAAGAACATAGTAAATGTTAAATGATAGAATGTAAAACAAGCAATAGAAATGTCTAATATAATTGTGGTAACAAATGATAAAACACTACACAATAAAGGCCAGGCTGAATAAATAGGATTTCAGTTTATGAAAATCCTTAATCATTAAAATGATCAATATTTAATTTTCTCTCACATTCACTCGAAGGCTGTTCAGGCTGATTGGAATTTAATGTCTGAAAGCAGCATCACCAATGGTTTCCTCTGCTTTGTAGGACAGCTGGTCTGGTGCAAGGTCATGTATAAAATAGTAAAGAATAATAAAATCAGGACAGAAGCCAACAGGTAGCCTGAGTAAAGACTTTAAAATAAGCATAATATGTGCTGTTCATTTGTTCTTAATTGTAGCTGATTCAGTATATATTTCTATGTTTTTTTTACTATACTATAGCCTGATAATTTTAAAAAGCAGGCATCAGTCTCTCTGTGGTGCTCAGAGAGAGACAAGGCCTCAGTTTAGAGGCGTTCTACAAGAGATAAAAAGCTGTTTTTGTATTACTTTGCACATTAAAATTAAATTAAGTGAAATATCCTGTTTGGATGTATTGTTTCTTGGTTAAAATGCAGTGTATTTAGTTTTAGAGTCAATTTCTTTCTCTGAGCCCTTGAACTGATAAATACTTCTGTTTTTCTGAGTTTGTTTTGTCACATCCACGCTTTGAAATAAGTGAGTCGGTTGGCCCAGTGTCATCAGCTGATGTGGCCACATACTACTGAGTGTAATCAGTATAGCTGCAGAAAGCAGTGTTGTGATTTCTGATGGCACCAGCCAATGGTAGTATGTGCAAAAAAAAAAAAAAAGTCCTACAATTGATCCTTGTGATACCCTCCTGTTTGGAGAAGTTATTGATTCAAAAAATCTCTCAAAGATATGAGGGAAATCAGTTAAAAACAGTATCTGACTGACCAACATGCTCTATAGTCAGGTCAAATTTAAGCAGAACTGAGGACATGTACATTTATTTATTAGTTTTATAATTGTTCACTAGTTTAAGCAGGGCTTTCTCTGTGCTGTGCTGCAATCTGTCCCATAACCTAACTGGAGCATTTGATTTTTAGTGGTTTACTGTTTGTGGTACTCAGTTGTTTAAGATTAATTTCTGTAACAGTTTGCTTGAACATAAGAGTTTCGAAATGGATCTAAGATGGCTGGGTGTTACAATATCAGGGTTCAGTTTCTTCAAAAGAGATTTTACCAACGCAGCTTTAAAATGATTGGGGAAGACTCTTAAGGAGGAGTTTACAATGGAAAGGATATTTATTTAAATGCACTATTAAATATAACTTTGCTATGTCCATGAGTAAAGAGAGAGTTTCTGACAGATTACTTTTACTTCAGCTCTTATTTAATATTTTGGAGGGTGAAAATTACAGAAGGAAATATATTGAGAACATATTAAAATGTGTAGGTATCATATTTAAGTTTATGCAGAAAAACAGTTTCAAGGGGTCTCTAAATATTCATAACTGTAATGTGAGGAAAGTAGAGGACCATGATAGGCCCTGGAGTCAACTAGTGAAGGAATACCAGTCTACTCTGTATTTTTAATGTTGAAAGCCTTATTAATCTGTTTCCATAAACGTCCCTCCTGTCTTTGTAGAATGCTGTCTCATATGATGTTAGAACTGCAGAGTAAAGGTCACTGTCAGACTGATTATGCTGTTAACGTTTAATGCAGGCTGACTTTATGACCACTTTTGACCTGCATTCTGGTGAATGATGTGTCTAATTATTTGGTCCAAACAAAACCCCTCTCTGGCTATTAATACATCTGATATATATATATGGACAAAAGTATAGGGATCATTTTACCAACATGGTTGCTAATTTTATAAATAAATAAA